>JAXQQM020076084.1:0-40000 GCA_034641835.2 Pinus albicaulis
CACATGCAGACTCAAGAACTAAAACTGTTGTTAAACCATTCTTGAATTGTTATATATATATATATATATATATATATGTAAACATATTTATTGGAACATAAGACAGTAAATAGAATATGGAAAATAGACAGTTGTACTAATCCTGAAGACTGCTTAATACTACATCTCTATCTCTATTCTTGAAACAACAAAATTGAATGAGTAATAGAACATTGGCAAAGCAAAACCATGACCTTATTCTAGTAATAGCATGAACGTAATTGCAAACCAAATACCGGAAATATTGTATTCCTATTTTCGAATTGTATAACTCAAGAATGAAAAGAGATTCACTCAGATATGCAGGAATATATATATACCTATGCACATAATTACAAAATATTACTATAAAGAAATTATACACGAAAGGTTTGCCTCTCTCAGATAGCGATAGCGCTGAAGGTTAATTAAAGAAGTCAGAAATCAAACACTATAAATTGGAAATAAGTGCCCTGGTGGCCAAATATCAAGTACTTAAGAATGAATAGTACAAAAATTCATAATTGTTATTCTTGTCAATTGTATCCCTGAACTGGGTAAATCCCATGAAAACTCAAACAAGAGTAGAAATGAATTTAGAATGGAGGCATGAAGGCTCATTGAAAAACCAGGGCTTCAAGTTTGAAGCAGGGCTTGTTGCAACTGGAATCCCGTAACAAAACCTTTCATCGGAGGCGAATACCTGGTGGGCAAGAAAGTCGAATCAGCCGAGGACCGGTATCAAGCATACCAAAGGAATTCAACTACAATGCCAGGCTGACAAGATTACCCGTGCATGAAAACAAAATGAGAAAACCATAAGAAAACTGAGAATGAGACTTTGTTAACCAATATTTATGTTAGGTACAGGAAATACATGAATATGTGTAGCTTTACCTGTGGAAGCTACTCCATGTAGGTTTGAAAATCTAACCTGAAAATTAACCAAGAATATGGGTCATTAGATTGTGTTCAAATGGGAATAGAGAAACGCAAGCTAGTAAATATTTCCGCTCTCATAACAAAATAACCCCAACCTACCTGTGAGATTCACCGAGGGTATAATAGGGAAACCATGGTGCTTCAGTCGGACGTATGAGCTCGAACCTCCTCTACGGACAAAGCAAAAAAAAATACAAACTTAGAGAAGCACAGGGAACTAAGAAGTGGAGAAAACTAGAGATTGATGCTAACAAGAAAATGATAAACGAAGCAAAAGAGGTACTCCAGTTGAATTCTCAGAGATAAAAACCACCCAACAACAAATACGCTAATGGTTCATGGAAATGGGACAAACCAGAATGAGATACGCACCGTCGGCGAAGAAACCCGAAATGAAGCTGAGTGAACCATGTGAGAGGCATAATGTTGTGGTAACAAGACAGACTTGGAGAGCTCTGTGACGGAGTCTCATGAATGAATGGGAAACGATTAGGGTTAGGGTATTCAGCACCCTAACTAATCAAACCCTAAAACAATTACGATCGTGGATTCCAGCCTACGCAAATCGATGGCAAAAGGGACTCACAACTTTCCACCTGTGGAGTGCTTGTCAGGTTGTGCGGGTTAAATCAAAAAAATCCAATCATTGCAAAGGTTTTCATAGTAACCATTAAAACAACAACAGGATGTTCAAAAATCAAAACTCATAATGTGTGATATGAATGTAAAGTGATTGTCAATTAAATTCAGATCTTCTCGTAATAAATAAATAGGACAGTCAATCACAAGTAAACCAAGGCCAGATACGATGACAGGTGCATGCCTCGAAACATGCAAAGAGTACCTAATCCTTTATGAGGCAGCAATAAACAAATTTGTTTTATCCGAGATACAGTACTGCTAATATATGAAATTGGTATGTCTATTTCATAGGAAATAATCGGGTTTGGTTATAGTTAGGTGATAAAATTAATTATGGTGAATGTAAAAGTGTAAAGTCAATTTTTTTTTATGAGTATGGTAGTATGTTACAAGAGGTATCAGGTCAGCGTTCGCATGCTGAGACCCTAGGGGTCACCTAATAAGACAAACTATGTGTAAATGATGCACAACTAAGAAAAAAAAAGCATAGCAGCAGACGATATGAGGAGGGGGTCAACACAGCAAACACCCCAGCACACATGGGAACTTGTACCCCAACCAAGATCAGAAATGAATCCTGAGATTTGGATTCAGCTGAGTGTATATCAGCATCAAAAAACTAGTAGATTTTTGGAAGAAAAGCAGCACCAGACTAGTATTCTGCTAAACACGATGCAGAAGCTACAGGAAGAAATTGTCCGATCAGGAGTGATAATGAGCGTTTAATGCAAGAGCAAGAAAGGATTCTCAAGAGTCTTTCTGACAAGTAGAATTGGGGAGTGATACAACCCAACCCTGATAGAGACATGCAAGAAGGAAAAAAATGACAAGAAAGGGACCAAACTACTAACAAAATTAAAAAGAATTCATTCACAATGAAGTAATAAAAATAGAAATTACAATGAGGTTGAGTGAGGTAATGTGTTAGAACAACAAGAAGTTAATAAATGGAAAGTAAAACTGCAAGGTGAGTTTCGAAAGATAAAACCACCTACATTTGATCGAGAAGTGGAGGAGGTGGCTGAAGCATCGTTTATAAATATGAACAAGTACTTTCAAGTCTATGAGTATAGCAGCAATATTAAAGCCAGATTGGCCATCTATCCGCTGAGGGAGAAGGCCACACTATGGTGGGAGGAGGTTAAGAATTTCCGTAGCATAGAATATCGGGACGTGACTTGGGATACATTCTACCAATATTTTAAAGATAAGTACCTAACTGAGAGCTTCTATGATGAAAAGTACAGAGAGTTTCACGGTTTAAAATTGGGTCAATTGACGATGGATGAATACATAACCAAGTTCACTTCTTTACTTCGCTACGTTGCTTATCTAAGGGACGAAAAACCTAAAGTTAAACGGTTCCTGAGTAGTTTTCTGACTCACATGAATAAACGAATTGAGTTCATGAATCTAATAACCATGGACGAGGAAATTCGGAAGGCAAGAATGTGTTATCAGCAATCTAAGGCAAAAGGAGAGCTAGGAAAAGACTGGAAATCAAAGAAAGAGTATAAAAGAAACTCAAATTTAGGGAAAAGTAGAACCAATAATTTTAAGAATGCTGCAAGAAGTTCAATGAGTAAATAGTTTGGCATAAACCATCAAAGAATAGGGTGGCCTGTAGAAGATAAACCCACAGAGGCTTCCAGCAAGCCGGACCAAGGACAAAATCAAAAACCACCCCTATAGTGTTGGGGGTGTGGTGAGGCTCACTATTATAGGAACTGTCTGCAATGGGGGAGGGGCGAAGCAGTTGATAATCTACAAGAAGCTTCTACAGTGGTAGATGTAGCCAGAAATGTACCCAGAATTAACGCAACATTGGAAGACGGTCAGGAAAATTACCAACCAATGATGATAGAGTTGGAAGGTAAGCCACTCCCACAACCTGTTTCTATTCTGGTTGACCCAGGTGCAGGTTTAAGCTATGCAAATCTCAAATTAGTACAAATATGTAAATTGCAAAGTTAGAAATTCAAGAATCCATGGCTGGTAAAGTTAGCCACTAGAGCAAAGAGAAAAGTTTGTGCCAAAATTCCGAATTGTGCACTAGAAATTAGTGAACAACAACTAACTGTGGATTTGAATATATTACCGTTGGGATCCTATGATGTGCTACTAGGCATGGATTGGTTGTAGAAGCACTGGAAATTTTTGGATTGTAAGAGAAATATTATATATTATAGAATGCAATATGGAACTCCTAAGGAGATTCAAGGAATAAAGAAACCCCTATAGCTATGTCCTATTATATCGTCTCAAATGAGTAAGGGCATGAGGAAGGGATGTCAGATATATGTTATTAAAGTGGGTTCTACTAATTCCAAAGAAAAGACTCCGATGATGGAAATCATTTCGGTAGTGCAAGATTTTATGGACGTGTTTCCAGAGGATGTACCAACTTTGCCACCCAGAAGGGACATTGAGTTTACTATTGAGTTGATGCCTGAAGCATCACCAATTTTAGAAGGACCTTACCAAATGAGTGTACCATAATTAACCAAACTGAAGATGTAGTTACAATAATTGTTGGACAAAGGGTATATTTGACCAAGTGTGTGCCCTTGGGGAGTGCCAGTGCTATTTTTGAAGAAGAAGGACGGAACTCTCTCTCTCTCTCTCTCTCTCTCTCTCTCTACCTCTCTCCCTCTCCCCCAACCTCTCTTTCTCTCTCTCCACCCACTGCCCCCGTCTCTCTCTGCCCCCCACTCTCTATTTGTCTCTTTCTCTCTCTCTCCCCCCCTCTCTCTCTCCCACCCTCTATCTCCATCCATCCCTCACTCTCTCTCTCGCCCCAATATCTCTCTCTCCTCCCCTTGCTCTCTCTCTCTCTCCACCTGTAATATTCCCATTTTAACTCATATCTAAATGGAATATTAAAATTTTTCTTTTATCACCTAGAAGCTAAATAAATGGGTAAGAAGGCCCATGCTTACGGAAAACATGAATAAAATCCCTCATAATGTTTAAGGGATCATCAGAGTAGCTTAATTTTGCACCCTCAAGTGTGAAAAGGGGAAAATGCATGAAGACAAGGTCATGTTTGACCAAGTCAACAACGTTGCCATAGGAGGAGTGGATCACTTTATGAGACAGCGCAGTGTGAATGAGGAAGAGGATATTTGGTGGAGGAGACCCTAATGGATGGGGTCCCATGGAGAGAGAGCTCTAACTTGTTTAAAAGGAGGGCAAGGCAACCATTGTTACTCATGCTTTGTATTATTCATCTTATTGTCTATTCAGACATTGTGCATTCTTTGCTGTTTAGCAAGAGTTTCCGGGGGAATTCCTGTTTAGGATTCCTTCTCCTTCTTGAGAGGCCTCTTGAGGGATTGTTCTTCATTCTCCACATTTCTTGGCTCAAGGCCAAAGCATCCTCCTCCAGGACAGCATTATTGCTGCAGCAGCATAATTCTATGTTGCAGGGTGTTGCAGTGGGGACTCCACAACACCATTTCCTTGGCTCATATTTCAAAGGAGGGAGCTTTTATTCCTCTAGGAGGTTAGTGAGGGATATTCCTGAGCATATTGCAGATCATTGGAATCAGGCCAAGCATTCCTCTTCACCAACAGTGCAGTCCCTTCTCTAGACTGCATTATTTCTAAGTGCCAGTGCAGTGGGGACTTGCTCCACTATTTTGGAGGGTGAGATCTTCAGGGATTGGATAAACCTTTCACCTGAGAGATCCTTTGGATGAGATTCAGCCATAATTTGTAGCATCATCATATATCTACATCCATTTCTGTTTTCTGAGTTGCAGCTGCTGCCCAGCAACTCCGGCATTTCTGCAGAATTGCCATTTTGTGTATATTTCATCCAATCCTTTTAAGGATTGTGTATTGTAGTTTCCAGGGGTTGAGATCTTGCTCCCCCTTCTTTATTTGATCTCCACATTTCTGTATCTATGTATTGACATTATTTTTCAGCAGTTCCTCTTCATGGATTGCGCAGTCATAGCCAGGGCTTCTCTTGTATAGCAATATTTCTTCATGTGCCATGTATATGTTTCATTGAGGCTACATTGCCTAGCTTGAGAGATAATTTTCCTCAAGATATTGTATACATTATTGCTGCTATAATCTAATGTAATGGTTATGTGGATCTTCCGGCATTCTTGTATTAATGCATTCACTACTATTTTCTAGCTCATGTTTATATATTGCTGATCTCCACATTGGTAATATCTTGAGATATTCCCAATAGTGTAGCTGTTCCTAATTTGGAATATTACAATGGTATCAAAGCATGATCTCTGGCTCAACCTATGAGTCTCAGCCAAAGAAGATCAATATGATGAAAAAAAATAGTTTACTCTCATCTATTTTCAGATCCAGAGGAGACCTCTCCAAGGAGGTCAAGAAGATTGAATAAGGAGAAGAGGAAGGACCATGCACTTCCTACTCTCACAAAGAAGAAGACTAGAAGCATGAAGAACACTTGGAATTCGAAATTCTAAGTGAGTACCTGGCTGAATACTGAGCTAAACCTAGAGGCTTCCAAGAGACTCTAGCTTTTCCATAATTTATTCAGCAAAAAGAAGAAAGAAGACCCCACAGCTATGGGATGATGAGAGGCAATAGATTTCTATTGTCCACATTTGATGGATCACTCATATGTGCAGCAGAGGTTTGGGTAAAGAAGCTGGAGGCTTTCTTCTTGCTACATCCTATAGTAGACAGAGAGGCTTTAGAAGTTACAGTGCTACACCTTGAAGGTGAAGCAAAGAATTGCTAGATCAACCATTTATCCATACAAGGGTTTCTACTCTTGTTGATTTTTCTCAAAGATTGATCGAGAGGTTTGTCAAAAGGAGGGAGGAGCCCTCACCACCAGTTATTGAGGCCTGTACCAGCGCTGTTGAGACCATGGAGGAGCAGCCTTCATCTTCAACAGTTTGGGAGGAAAACACTTATGAGGAGGAAACTCTTGCAGCCTTGCAAGGAGCTTCCAAATTTCACCAAGGTATGACTAAAAATCCATCTCTTGTCATTTCAGAAAACACTTTGGATGGGTCTACATCATTGCATGCAGTTGACCTAGAGCAGTAGAATAGCACTGCATTGTACAAAAGCAGTGATGGACGAAAGAGGAACCATTCCTCATGTGAGCACTCAAGGAGCAGCTTCATTCAGGAAGCCATGGAGGAAGTAGTGAGAAGGGGTAGACATATGGAGATAATAAACTCTTTCTCCTCTCTAGATGACACTCTCTTAATGAGCATGTCAAAGCTCAAAGAGAGACTTCTACTGCAAACATATCCAAAGCCTCTTTGGTTTTGGAAGGACATGCATGAGAAGGAGATCTCACAGAGAGATTTCAGTAGAAGTGCACTCCCACACATCATGGAGTGCAAGATTCTTCATTAGTTTGAGGAGGTTCTTCCCTTCTCTCAGGAGCAGATAGTAGATGGAGGACATCTTCGGATGGATAACATCTCTTATGACTGTGTTGGACATTCCTTGAGCCATGCACATCATGATGGGAGGTTTTTTCCTACCACCTATTTGGATCCTCATAGGGTCAAATTGATCCTCGGGAAGATTTCATTTCAAGATCCCATGAAGTGCAACAATATGATTTGGGATGATGGTAGCCCTCATGGGAGGAGTACCAAGATGAAGGGTGGAAAGAGACATCCACAATTGGTTGAGTGGATGATGAGCAAGGAGCTGGTGAGCTACTTGTAGATTTATGATACCGGGCAGCAGGAGGCTTGGCTGCGCTAGTTACTCTTGAAGGAGTTTGGCCAACACTTGGCATACACTCTTTCCAAGGGTATGATGATGGAAAGGATGTGGTAGGATTCTCGCATCATGGAGCAACAAAGAGTATGGGTGCATAGTGATGATGCAACACTCATGTCATTCACTATATCTTCATCACATATCTTGTATGATGAAAGCATGAGGAAGTAGCAAAAACATTTGTTGTTGGGGTTATTCATGGGAGAGCAAGAGCATATTTGCTCTCATTTCTTGTATGATGTTGTAGGAGTAGGAGATGGCACAATCATGGTACAAAGGGGATACTCCTTAACCTTTGATGATCAGGAATTACTTCCACCTTGGGAGAGATTCCATATTTGCAGCAACATTATTGGAGGGTTGGCCATCTATGTTGGAGAAGTTGAGGGCAATAACGTTGTGCCACCTAGAGATTATCTAGTGCCTCATGCAGAGGAAGGAGAAGCTTTTGCTCCAGGTAGAGGGATTCTTGCATCTTTGCAAGAAAGTCCACAGGATCTCATGTGTGGAGAAAAAGGCACAACCCATGTTCTACATGTGCCATTGTTGAGGAGGTGATGAACCATGGCGACACAAGGAGGAGATAGGGAGGATGACCATGATGATGTGATGAGGAGCACACATACTTGTCTATTTTATGAGGTTGATGCACCTAAGAAGGTGATTGGATTGCGCAGTGGAATCATGGACAGACTTGTTCACTCATATATTCAGTCATCTCTTGTTGAGGATGTCTCATTGCATGGAGACATTTTGTCGGGGAGACCACTGGACCAGTAGAGGAGAAGGGATGCTTCACATGTTGAGGCACCATTCATTGATTTCAGAGGATTGGAGTGCTCCCAGGATCATTTTGCTTGCATGATATTGATAGATCAGTGTATGAGGAGATGCATAGATCACGTGCAGATGGAGGAGATACATAACTCTTTGGAGGAGTTAGCACAACCACCTATTTTCTCTTTGAGGATGAGAGGAGACTCGTTTTTGAGCCAATCCATTTGCATACACAAAAATTATGGTAAGGGTATTGTTTATTTTCATGATGATTTTTATATTCATTGCTTAACCATATATGTACAGGATGTTGCTCCAAGGAGGAGCATTCTTCTGTCTATACCCCATGGTCTACTTGAGGCCATGAGCACTATTGGTGACCACTCCCTCGGAGGACTTGGGGAGGAAATGTATTTTGGAGGACATACTCACCTTGCACCATGCATCATTTACTTTCTCCATACATTTGAGGAGAGTAGGACAACAAGCAAGTGGTTGAGAGGCCACACTTTTTGTCATACTCTTTTGCAGTTGAGGGTCAAACTGCATTGGTTAAAATTGAGGGACCATTGTCCTTCTCCCTTTCCACACATGACAACAAGCATGGTTCTCATTATGGTTCATTATGTTGTTGTTGTTTTTGTATTTGTTGAGAGCATGATTGGGGGAATGGCACATTGGTTGGATGTGTCCCTTGGGGGAGAGATCTACCACATTATTTGCATTGCATGTTCTAATGGGAGCATGAGAGGACATGTGGCCACTACAACAAAACACTTGTTTCCATTTGAGGTGGGCCATATCATTGATTGGATGCCATATGATGATGACTTCCAACTCATCACATATGAGATGGATTGGGACAACATGTTTCATAACGCTGGAGAAGAGCTCCTTGGAGGTCTAGTCTTCATTTTGCCACTTGAGGGCCACATTGTTGCAGCCCAATATCAGCATATACTCTACACTTATCCTAAGTGGAGAGGAGGACAGTGTGGGGTAGGCTATTTTGTCTACCAAGATCAGATTTTCAACCCACCTACATTGCAGTAGCCAAAGGTGGAAGATGATTGTCAGGACTTGCCATGTTGGGGGGTAACTCACTTTGTATGGATGATTTCTTGGGGGATGGAGGATCTACATGAGGAAGATGTTACTCAACATATTTCATATTCCATGCCTTGGGTGGAGATTCTTCAGTTCTATCCTTATAGTTTCTTGAGCACAAGCAACATTTTGGAGGGGGGGACTGTAATTTTCCCATTTTAAAATTTTTCTTTTATCACCTAGAAGCTAAATAAATGGGTAAGAAGGCCCATGCTTATGGAAAACATGAATAAAATCCCTCATAATGTTTAAGGGATCATCAGAGTAGCTTAATTTTGCACCCTCAAGTGTGAAAAGGGGAAAATGCATGAAGACAAGGTCATGTTTGACCAAGTCAACAACGTTGCCATAGGAGGAGTGGATCACTTTATGAGACAGCGCAGTGTGAATGAGGAAGAGGATATTTGGTGGAGGAGACCCTAATGGATGGGGTCCCATGGAGAGAGAGCTCTAACTTGTTTAAAAGGAGGGCAAGGCAACCATTGTTACTCATGCTTTGTATTATTCATCTTATTGTCTATTCAGACATTGTGCATTCTTTGTTGTTTAGCAAGAGTTGCCGGGGGAATTCCTGTTTAGGATTCCTTCTCCTTCTTGAGAGGCCTCTTGAGGGATTGTTCTTCATTCTCCACATTTCTTGGCTCAAGGCCAAAGCATCCTCCTCCAGGACAGCATTATTGCTGCAGCAGCATAATTCTATGTTGCAGGGTGTTGCAGTGGGGACTCCACAACACCATTTTCTTGGCTCATCTGTCAGAGGAGGGAGATTTTTTTCCTCTGGGAGGTTAGTGAGGGATATTCCTGAGCATATTGCAGATCATTGGCATCAGGCCAAGCATTCCTCTTCACCAATAGTGCAGTCCCTTCTCTAGATTGCATTATTTCTAAGTGCCAGTGCAGTGGGGACTTGCTCCACTATTTTGGAGGGTGAGATCTTCAGGGATTGGATCAGCATTTCACCTGAGAGATCCTTTGGATGAGATTCAACCATCATTTGTAGCATCATCAGATATCTACATCCATTTCTATTTTCTGAGTTGCAGCTACTGCCCAGCAACTCTGGAATTTCTGCAGAATTGCCATTTTGTGTATATTTCAGCGAATCCTTTTCAGGATTGTGTATTGTAGTTTCCAGGGGTTGAGATCTTGCTCCCCATTCTTTATTTGAGCTCCACATTGCTGTATCTATGTATTGACATTATTTTGCAGCAGTTCCTCTTCATGTATTGTGCATTCATAGCCAAGGCTTCTCTTGTATAGTAGTATTTCTTCATGTGCCATGTATATGTTTCATCGGGGCTGCATTGCCTAGCTTGAGAGATCATTTTCCTCAAGATATTGTATACATTATTTCTGCTATAATCTAATGTAATGGTTATGTGGATCTTCTGGCATTCTTGTATTAATGCATTCACTGCTATTTTATAGCTCATGTTTATATATTGCTGATCTCCACATTGGTAATATCTTGAGATATTCCCAATAGTGTAGCTGTTCCTAATTTGGAATATTTCACTACCGCTATCTCTCTCACTCTCGCTCCCTTCTCTTTCTGTCTCCATCCCCCCTTTCTCTCACTCACTCTCACTATCTCTCTCCCTTTCCCTCTCACACCTCCCTCTCTCCCCCTCCGCCCCTTTCCCTCTCTCCCCCCTCTCTCCCTCTCTCTCACCCCCCTCTCTCTCACTTCATCTCTCTCTCCCTGTATCTCTCTCTCCCCCCCCCCTCTCTCTCTATCTCTCTCTCTTTGTCTCCCCCCTCTCTCTCTCTCCCCCATGCTCTCTCTCTTTCTCTCTCTTCCCCTCTCTCACTCCACCTCTCTCTTTCTCTCTCCCCCTCACTCTCTATCCTTGTCTCTCTCACTCTCTCCCTCCCCCTTCCGCTCTCTCCCCCATGTTCTCTCTCTCTCTCTCTCTCTCTCTCTCTCTCTCACTCTCTCTCTCACACACACACACACTTGTGTTATATCTCCCCCCTCTCTCTCTCTCACTCTTACCCACTCACTCTCTCCCCCCTCTCTCACTCTCTCTCTTTCTCTCTCTCCCTTCCACCCCTCTCTCTCTCTCCCTCTCTCCCTCCCACCCCTCTCTCTCTCTCCCTCTCTCTCCCTCTCCCATCCCTCTCTCTCTCTCCCCCTCCCCCTCTCTCACTCTCTCTCTTTCTCTCTCTCCCTCCCACCCCTCTCTCTCTCTCACCCCCTCGCTTGCTCTCTATTACCCTCTCTCTATCCCTAACTCTCTCTCTCTCTTTCTCTCTCTCCCCCCCCCCTCTCTCTCTCTCTCTCTCTGCTCTCTCTCTCACTTTCTCTCTCATCCCCCCTCTCCCCCTTCCTCTCTCTGTCTCTATCCCCCTCTCTCTCTTGTCTCTCTCCCCTATCTCTTTCTCTATTCTCCTCTCTCTCTCTACCCCACATCTCTCCCCCTCACTCTCTCTCTCTCACTCCTTCCATCCCTCTCTCTACCTCTCTCTCTCTCCTTCCATCTCTCACGCTCTCTCTCTCTCTGTCTCTCTCTCTCTTCCTCTCTCTCCCCCCCTTCTCTCTTTTCCTATCCTCCTCTCTCTCTCTCTCCCCCTCGCTCTCTCTCTCTCTCCTTCCATCACTCTCTCTCTCTCTCTCTCTCTCTCTCTCTCTCTCTCTCTCTCTCTCCCCGATCTCTCTATCTTTCTCTCTATCTCTCTCCCCACCCTCTCTCTCTCGTTGTCTTCCCCCTAATCTCTCTCTCTCCCACCTCTCTCTCCCTCTCTCTCTTCCCCCCCTCTCTCGCACCCTCTCTCTCTCTCCTTCTCCCCCTCGATCCCACTCTCTCTCCCCCCCTCTCTCTCTCCCTCACTCTTTGTCCCTCTCTCTCCCACCTCTTTCTCTTTCTTCCTCTCATCCCCCCTTGTATTTCTCTATCTCTCTCCCTCCATCCCCCCCTCTCTCTATCCCTCTCTCTCTACCTCTCCCTCTATCCATATTTCTCTCTCCCCCTCTCTCTTGCCCCCTCTCTTTCTCTTTGCCTCACTCTGCCCCCCACTCTCTATCTTTCTCTTTCCCTCTCTCTCTCCCCCTCTCTCTCCCCTGCCCTCTATCTCTATCCCTCGCTCTCTCTCTCTCCTCCCACTATCTCTCTCTCTCCCCCCTATCTCTCTCTCTCTCCCAGCCCCCCTCTCTCTCTCTCACCCTCCCCAACCTCTCTTCCTTTCCCCCTCCCTCTCTCTCTCCCAATATTTCTCCCTCTCTGTCTCTCTCTCTCTCTCTCTCTCTATCTCTCCCTCTCCCCCTGCTCTATCTCTCTTTCTCTCTCTTCGCCCCTCTCCCCCCACCTCTCTTTCTCTCTCTCCACCCATTTCCCTCGTCTCTCTCTGCCCCCTAGTCTCTATCTGTCTCTATCCCTCTCTCTCTCCCTCTGTCTATCTCTATCCCTCTGTCTCTCTCTCCTCCCAGTATATCTCTCTCTCCCTCTCCCCCCTCGCTCTCTCTCTCTCTCTCTCCCAACCCCCTCTCTCTCTCTCCCTCCCACCCCCCTCTGTCTCTCTCCTCCTCCCTCCCTCTCTCCCTTTCCCCCTCCCTCTCTCTCTCCCACTCCCTTTCCCCCCACCTCTCTTTGTCTCTCTCCACCCACTGCCCTTGTCTCTCTCTGCCCCCACACTCTCTATCTATCTCTTTCCCTCTATCTCTCCCCCTCTCTCTCTCCCACCCTCTATATCTATCCCTCACTCTCTCTCTCTCTCTCTCTTCCTCCTCCTCCTCTCTCTCTCTCTCTGTCTCCACCCCCCTGCTATCTCTCTCACTCTCGCTCCCTTATCTCTCTCACTATTCCTCTCTGTCTCTCTCCCCCCTTTCTCTCATACACTCTCTCTCTCCCTGTCCCTCCCACCCTGCTTTCTCTCTCCCCATCCCCCCCCTCTCTCTCCCCCTCCCCCCTCTCTCCCTCTCTCACACCCCCTCTCTCTCCCCCCCCCTCTCTCTCTCTCTCTCTCTCTCTCTCTCTCTCTTCGTCTCCCCCTCTCTCCACCTCTCTCTCTCTCTCCCTCATGCTCTCTCTCTCTTTCTCTCGCTTCCCCCCTCCCCCCCTGCCTCTCTCTGTCTCTCTCCCCCTCACTCTCTATCCCTTTCTCTCTCACTCTCTCCCTCCCCCTTCCGTTCTCTCTCTCTCTCCCACCTCTCTCTCTCTCTCTCTCTCACACACACACACACACACACACACATGTGCTATATCCCTCCCCCCCACCCGTCTCTCTCTCACTGTCTCTCTCCGCCCCTCTCTCTCTCTCTCTCTCGCACGCGTGCTATAACCCCCCCCCCCTCTATGTCTCACTCTCTCTCTCTCTCTCTCTCTCTCTCTCTCTCTCTCTCTCTATGTCTCCTCATACCTCCCCCTCTCTTCCTCTCTCCATCTCCCCCTGCTCTCTATCTCTCTCTTCCCCCCTCTCGCCCTGCCTCTCTTTATCTCTCTCCACCAACTTCCCCTGTCTCTCTTTACCCCCCCCCCCCACACTCTCTATCTATCTCTTTCCATCTCTCTCGCCCCCCCTCTCTCCCCCCCTCTATCTCTATCCCTCACTCTCTCTCTCTCGCCCCACTATCTCTCTCTCTCCTCCTCTCTCTCTCTCTCCCTCTCCCCCACTCTCTCTCTCTCACACTCTTTCTCCCTTCTGCCTATCTCTTTCTCACACTCTCTCCCCCTTTCTCTCACTCTCTCTCTTTGTCTCCCTGTCCATCCACACCCTCTCTCTCTCCACCTCCTCCCTCTCTCTCTCTCTCCCCCCCCCTCTCTCCCTCTTTCTCACCCACTCTCTATCTCCCTTGCTCTCTCTCTTTCTCTCTCTTTGTCTCCCCCTCTCTCCCCCCCTCTCTCTCTCCCCTACGCTCTCTCTCTCTCTTTATCTCTCTTCCCCCTGCCTCTCTTTGTCTCACTCCCCCTCACTCTCTATCCCTGTCTCTCTCACTCTCTCCCTCCCCCTCCCGCTCTCTACCCCCTGCCTTTCTCTGTTTCACTCCCCCTCACTCTCTATCCCTATCTCTCTCACTCTCTCCCTCCCCCTTCGGCTCTCTTCCCCTCGTTCTCTCTCTCCCTCCCACCCCCTAGTCTCTCTCTCTCTCTCTCTCTCTCTCTCTCTCTCTCTCTCTCTCTCTCTCTTGCACACGTGCTATATCTCCCCCCTCTCTCTCTCCCACTATCTCTCTCCCCCCACTTTCTCTCTCTCTTTCTCTCGCCCCCCTTCTCACTTTCTCTCTTTCTCTCTCTCCCACCCCTCTCTCTCTCTCTCTCCCTCCCACCTCTCTCTCTCTCTCTCACTCTCTCTCTCTTTCTCTCTCTCTGTCGCACCCCTCCCTCTCTCTCTTCCCCTCCCCCCACTTTTTCTCTCTCTCCCTCTCCCCCTCCGCCCCTCTCTCACTCTCTCTCTTTTTCTCTCTCCCTCCTACCCCTCTCTCTTTCTCTCCCTCTCCTCCCCCCTTCTCTCTTTCTCTCCCTCTCCCCCCCCACCTCTCTCTCCCTTTCTCTCACTCCCTCTATCTCCCTCCCTCTCTCTCTCTCTCCCTCTCTCTCTCTCAGCCCCTTGCTCTCTCTCTCTCTCTCTCTCCATGTCCCCCTCGACCCTCTCTCTCTCTCTCTCCCCCCCCGCTCTCTCTCTCACTATTTCTCTCTCCCCACTTTCTCTCTCTCTCTCTCTCTCTCTCTCCCTCTCCCCCCTATCTCTCTATCAGTTTCTCTCCCTCTCTCCCCCAACTCTCTCTCTCTCTCTCTCCCCATCTTTTATCTCTCGCTCTCTCTCTCTCTCTCTCTCTCTCTCTCTCTCTCTCTCTCTCTCTCTCTCTCGCTCCCTCTTTATCTCCCTCTCTCTTGCCTCTCTCTCTCGCTCTCTCTCCCCGCCCTCTTTCTCTCTCTCCCTCTCTCCCCCTCGCTCTCTCTTTCTCCCTCTTACCTCTCTCCCGCTCGCACTCTCTCTCTCTCTCCTATCTTTCCCCCATCTCTCTCTCTACCCCCACATCCACTGCATCTACCCATATCATACCACCCCCTATATTGTGATCTTAGTGTCACTTTCTCCTCCACTATCAACCCCTCTCTCTCTGCCCCACCTTTCACCATTTGTCTCTCCATCTCCCTTGGTCACCTATTCTTTTTATTTTACAATTGGATTTCTAAAATTATTAATAAAATAAATAATTCATTAATAAACATTATTAGATAAAATAATATAAATACAAATATTTTTCCTTAACATATATTCACCCTAAATGAAAAAGAAAACACACCTTAAAAATATATATAATTTATAATATTTATACTCACTTGAAACAAAATTTTATATATATATATATATATATATATATATATAATTAATTTTGATTTAACTTAACCTCACTATAATGAATTGAGATTTTTATATCATAAACTAAATTTAACTTTAATGAAAGTGATGGTAAGAAATTAAGGTTGTGAATTAAAGGAGGTTGTCCACATTTTTATCATCTTTTTAAGTAAATTAATTAATATTAATTTAAGAAATACTCTAATTTAATACAAAAGTGATAAATTATTCTCTTCTTCAGATTTAAACATAAAATGTATTCAAACAAACTATCACTTGGTAAAATATAGTGTACATTTTAACCCAAATATATACCTTATAAAATGAGTGGATAAAAATCACAATAAATTGACATTAAACTACAACAATATATATATTTTTTTGCTTAGAATTAAATTATAGGGTTATATTATATATTTATATTTATTGTTTCAACACTTGAGTGCTGAAGAGCTTTGCCATGGTATTGGCACATACGTCTCACCAATCCATAGCTCCACCCTTGTAAATACAAATAAATGCAAGCATGAAAGAAGACATGTACAGAAAAAAAGAAATTACAATGGCGGAGGGAGGGCATGAGTTCGAGTACTGACCAACCCTTTGAGGGCTTGGGCTTTTTCATAGTTAATATCTGCAAAATGATTAACTTGTAAATTTTAGAGTGATGATGTTATGGAAAAGTTTGAGATTATGATTCGCGAGATAAATGTATGAAAACTCTTGTTATTTCTTCTCCGCTAATGATACAACTCTACAAATTGGTTATTCATTTACCCGTACAATTCTACAGACTATACAACTCTAGTCAACTTCTTAGTATGAGATCCATTAAAATTATTACTAACCAACCATGCCAAGCTCGGTGTTGTAATAAAATTAGTCTGGGCTTTGAGGGCTTGGGCTTTTTCATAGTTAATATGTGCAAAATGATTAACTTGTAAATTTTAGATTGATGATGATATAGAAAAGTCTGAGATTATGATCCACGAGATAATGTATGAAAAATCTTGTTATTTCTTTTCCGCTAATGATACAGCTCTACGTATTGGTTATTCATTTACCCGTACAATTGCACAGACAATTCTACGTATTGGTTATTCATTTACCCGTATTGGTTATTCATTTACCCGTACAATTCTAGTCAACTTCTTAAAATGATTACTAACAGCCATGCCAAGCTCGGTGATGTAATAAAATTAGTCGGGGTTTGTAAAAACTTTCAAAGCCATAGATGGAAAAATTAAATAAAAATCTAGCTATAACGAAATCGTCAACAAAATTAAGAACCAGGGAAAAGCAATAGATGGAAAAACTAAATAAAAATCTAGCCATAACCTAATCCTCAAAAATATAGCCATAACCTAATCCATAAAATTTCATATACTCCAACTACATCTTGCTATTCAGCTCATATAATGAGATGTCAACATCCAATACCCACCCAGCTTCAAAACCATTAAGCATTCGATCTTGGTCGAACAGCTGGAGGAAGGATTCAATCTCGTGTGGGTTTGAGTGGAAATTGGACGAATTAGACGAAGAACGAAGTTTATCTCCTTCAAAGATGAGATGAGATTCCAACATTGCCTAAGTTTTACACGATGGACCACTATACCATTCCACTATGCCTAAGTTGAGCCGCTATACCATCCAAAGTATCTGTAATACCATGGCAATGAAGGTTAGTACGGAAAGCCTTTCAAGCAATCAAGAAGAGGTCAATTGAAATTGTTTTCCAGAACTTTATTGGATTTGATACTTTATTGTTTTCAAGAACTTTATTGGATTTGAAATTGCTTCTTGTCAAATTAAGAAATGTGATATCTAACGGAGAAACTAAATTTAATGCGGCGATAGTAAGAAAATTGATATCTGACGGTGACACTAAATTTAAGGCCAACGCAGAAATGAAACCTAAATCGAACATGATAAACTGATTATTAAAATCAACAAGGAGGGAAGGCCGGTTCGGTTTAAAGAGACTAAATTAACAGCAGGAAGTTTAAACTAATTAAACCAATAAGGAGGAAGATAAACTAATTAAACTAAATGAAATAGAGACTAAATGAAAAGAAAAAGTTTAAACTAAAAACATAATACATTATATATTAAATTTCAACAAACAAACATAAAAAAAAAATAAAGTACCTGGAACAATTTCGACTACTCGAGAGAAAAGCCGAACAAGGTTTTGGGTAGCAAAACAACTCTCCCCTCGGCGCGGTTCCTGTGCATCAAATCATAACGAAGAACAAACACAAGGCTGAAATGAATTTACTCAATGTCTGTAAATGAATTTACTCGAAAATAGATAAAGAACGCACTGTATACCTCATTCATAGAAAGAACATCGATCTCAATCTTTTGCATGGAGCAGAGGATAACATCCTCATTGCCATTGAAGACCACAAAGACAAAAAAACCAGACACCTAGATGAAATTACTTCCCACACCTAGATGTTAATAAAGGAGGGTGAAGATTTGAAATTTATAGGTGCTCCCACTTCCTTTTTTTCCTTCAATACAAAAGATTCTCCGCTCCCATTTTCTTTTTCTTTTTCAAGATCAACGGATATATTTAAACGGATATCTTTTAGCCAGTTCTCCAGCGTCGTAGAAGGAATCCGCCACGTATTTCCCACTCCCACGATTACGAATTCCAACCAACTCATCCTTCTGTTTAACTACTTCTGAGAAAGTTTACCCTTTGACTTCCTGTCATTTTTTAAGTGAAAAAGATCAGGTAATAATTAAATTTTTCTACATTTGAATGTGTTATTTTGGAATTAATTTCTTTGATGAATTTAGTTTAAAATACTATATCTAACAGTAAGAATATAAGAAAGGGAATACATTTTAGAAAAACCACTCCCAAAATTTAAAATAAAATAACATAAAATTTGTTAAAAATTTAATAAAGGTTTTTTTACATATTAAAAAAAACCTTTTTAATTTAAAGACAGTAGAAAAATTGTATCATAATTCTATAGCATTTCATGTACAATTGCCAAAAAGTTATACCATAAAGTTCATATAATTTTATGATAACATTTTATCTTTGACATACACTATTGTGTATATTCACAAAAACAGGGAGGTTAGAATTTTTCCATTTCAATATCGCATGGTGGCTAGAATTTAGAAACGTTTATAAATATTATATTAATAATATGGATATTTTTAATATTCAAATTAAATATTATTTTGGTTTTTAATTTATTTATTTTTTAAATCGAAATTTTGATATGATTTTTTAATTTAAAAATCTTAAATGATAATTTTGAAATTCTAAAAAGTATATTTAAAGTTAGCTACTAAAATATTATTTTCTTTTCAAAAACAACAACACTCTAAAAATAAATGAATGCATGAATTTAAATTTATTTATAATAATATAAAATAGTTTTCTCTATACACAAAAATGATAATTTAAAAAAAAACAATAATGATATAAAATAAACTTAGTGTGTAAAAATCATAATTAAAAGGAAGCATTTTTAATGATATAAAATTAACTTTAGTTTTATTTTTTATGGTATATAAAAGACTTTCTAAAACCTAAACATATAGAATCAAAGTTAATACGAAATTTAAATTGAAGTATTCAAAAATTTAAATTATAGTATTCAAAAGGATATTAACAATAAAAAATATTTTAATGATAATTATAAGAAAAAACTTTTTTTCTTAGTGATTACTAGTTGGTGATTATAAGAGGTGTGGTTTTTCTTGAATCACAATGATGATGAGTCAACTAAGAGTTAATGATCGTTGTTCCCTCTATTAGTTTAAAAACTTATTATTCATTTTCCCACTAATTAAAAAAATTATAAAAAATTGCTTTGATATTTATTTTTAATAATATGATTTGATATAAAAGAATATGATATCATTGAAAGAATATATATATATATATATATATATATATATAATAAATTCATAACTGTTTTTTACCTTTATGTGGCAGCTGGCTTAAGTGCCAACTAATGGTTATATTATTTTATGTTAAGAAACTAAGACATTTATTCTTTTTTGAGAAATATTACTATATAAACATAAATTAATTTTTTTTTATTAAGTAAAATTTAGTATTGGAAAGTGGTTCAATAAAAAGTAAAAGACTCGTGGTAAAAGTATTCCAAGAACTCACAAGTAGTTGAACAGAAATATAGTTCAGACAGTTACCCTACCCTCTGAGGATAAAGGTACATCCCAGTGAAGAAGAAAGGTTCTATTCGGTAGCTAAGGAGAGGAAATAGAGTGAAGAATTCCTAAGCTTGTGGTGACCAGTGGAATTACTCAGATTCCTAAAATTCCTGGAATAGAAGACTGGACTGGAAGTCCCGAGGTCTCTTCCGGAACTCCTGTCAACTCACTTAACTTAGGTGTGGAGCACAGGGGAGAGACGAGGACGTAATTGCCTCTCTGAGGTAGGAAGGAAAACATCAGTTGTATCTGGAAGATAGATAAGTATATCAGTCATTGGGGGATTTAGTTTTTGATTGTAAACGAGTAATTAGTTATATTTTAATGGTTTCTAGCTATTATTGTATTTTTTTTTTATGAAATAAGGAAATCTCTGAGTATTCTCTTTAAATAAATAGGATTGCCAGAAAATATTTCTTAAAGTATTTAGAGCATGTGGTAAATTAAGGCATGACTAGAGTTAAGCAAAACCAAATATCGAATGAAGTTATAAACTAACTCTTTTAGCATCTATAAATAGAGAATTGTTAACATAGAGCATTTGAGAAGAAGGCTCCAAGTAGGTTGTCCTCTGCAACTATGATAAACATGGACATAATGGTTTGGACATTAATCTAAAAACTGAACGAAAAGTAAATTTAGAACCTTAAAATCACAGGAAAGAAGAATTTGTAGACAACGGTTGAACAAGCTAAGACATGCATAACGAATTTCTAGACAAATAGGATGCCTGAGAGAGAGGGCATCATATAGAGAATGTTATCAGAGAAATAGAGATATGCAAAAGACACATGCAGACTCAAGAACTAAAACTGTTGTTAAACCATTCTTGAATTGCTATATATATATATATATATATATATATATATATATATGTAAACATATTTATTGGAACATAAGACAGTAAATAGAATATGGAAAAAAGACAGTTGTACTAATCCTGAAGACTGCTTATTATGCTTAATACTACATCTCTATCTCTATTCTTGAAACAACAAAATTGAATGAGTAATAGAACATTCGCAAAGCAAAACCATGACCTTATTCTAGTAATAGCATGAACGTAATTTCAAACCAAATACCGGAAAGATTGTATTCCTATTTCTGAATTGTATAACTCAAGAATGAAAAGAGATTCACTCAGATATGCAGGAATATATATATACCTATGCACATAATTACAAAATATTACTATAAAGAAATTATACACGAAAGGTTTGCCTCTCTCAGATAGTGATAGCGCTGAAGGTTGATTAAAGAAGTGAGAAATCAAACACTTTAAATTGGAAGTAAGTGCCCTGGTGGCCAAATACCAAGTACTTAAGAATGAATAGTACAAAAATTCATAATTGTTATTCTTGTCAACTGTATCCTTGAGCTGGGTAAAGCCCATGAAAACTCAAACAAGAGTAGAAATGAAATTAGAATGGAGGCGTGAAGGCTCATTGAAAAACCAGGGCTTCAAGTTTGAAGCAGGGCTTGTTGCAACTGGAATCCTGTAACAAAACCTTTCATCGGAGGAGAATAACTGGTGGGCAAGAAAGTCGAATCAGCCGAGGACCGGTATCAAGCATACCAAAGGAATTCAACTACAGTGCCAGGCTGACAAGATTACCTGTGCATGAAAACAAAATGAGAAAACCGTAAGAAAACTGAGAATGAGACTTTGTTAACCAATATTTATGTTAGGTACAGGAAATACAGGAATATGTGTAGCTTTACCTGTGGAAGCTACTCCATGTAGGTTTGAAAATATAACCTGAAAATTAACCAAGAATATGGGTCATTAGATTGTGTTCAAATGGGAATAGAGAAACGCAAGCTAGTAAAGATTTCCGCTCTCATAACAAAATAACCCCAACCTACCTGTGAGATTCACCGAGGGTATAATAGGGAAACCGTGGTGCTTCAGTCGGATGTATGAGCTCGAACCTCCTCTACGGACAAAGCAAAAAAAAATACAAACTTAGAGAAGCACAGGGAACTAAGAAGTGGAGAAAACTAGAGATTGATGCTAACAAGAAAATGATAAACGAAGCAAAAGAGGTACTCCAGTTGAATTCTCAAAGATAAAAACCACCCAACAAAAAATACGCTAAGGGTTCATGGAAATGGGACAAAACGGAATGAGATACCCACCGTCGGCGAAGAAACCTGAAACGAAGCTGAGTGAACCATGTGAGAGGCATAATGTTGCGGTAACGAGACAGACTCTCATGAATGAATGGGAAAAGATTAGGGTTAGGGTATTCAACACCCTAACGAATCAAACCCTAAAACAATTACGATCGTGGATTCCAGCCTATGCAAATCGATGGCAGAAGGGACTCACAACTTTCCGCCTGTGGAGTGCTTGCCAGGCTGTGCGGGTTAAATTAAAACAATCCAATCATTGCAAAGGTTTTCATAGTAACCATTAAAACAACAACAGGACGTTCAAAAATCAAAACTCATAATGTGTGCTATGAATGTAAAGTGATTGTCAATTAAATTCAGATCTTGTCGTAATAAAGAAATAGGACAGTCAATCAGAAGTAAACCAAAGCCAGATACGATGACAGGTGCATGCCTCGAAACATGCGAAGAGTACCTAATCCTTTATGAGGCAGCAATAAACAAATTTTTTTTATCCGAAATACAGTACTGCTAATATATGAAATTGGTATGTCTATTTCATAGGCAATAATCGGGTTTGGTTATATTTAGGTGATAAAATTAATTATGGTGAATGTAAAAGTGTAAAGTCAATTTTTTTTTATGAGTATGGTAGTATGTTACAAGAGGTATCAGGTCAGTGTTCGCATGCTGAGACCCTAGGGGTCACCTAATAAGACAAACTGTGTGTAAATGATGCACAACTAAGAAAAAAAAAAGCATAGCAGGAGACGATATGAGGAGGGGGTCAACACAGCAAATACCCCAGCACATAAGGGAACTTGTACCCCAACCACGATCAGAAATGAATCCTCAGATGTGGATTCAGATGAGTGTATATCAGCACCAACAAACTAGTAGACTGCTGGAAGAAAAGCAGCATGAGACTAGTATTCTGCTAAACACAGTGCATAAGCTACAGGAAGAAATGGTCCGGTCAGGAGTGATAATGAGCGCTTAATGCAAGAGCAAGAAGGGATTCTCAAGAGTCTTTCTGACAAGTAGAATTGGGGAGTGATACAACCCAACCCTGATAGAGACATGCAAGAAGGAAACAAATGACAAGAAAGGGACCAAAATACTAACAAAATAAAAAAGAAGTCATTCACAACGAAGTAATAAAAATAGAAATTACAATGAGGTTGAGT
This sequence comes from Pinus albicaulis, assembly GCA_034641835.2. Taxonomy (NCBI): domain Eukaryota; kingdom Viridiplantae; phylum Streptophyta; class Pinopsida; order Pinales; family Pinaceae; genus Pinus; species Pinus albicaulis. The sequence continues at coordinate 23,046 of JAXQQM020076084.1, forward strand.
CAGGTAATGTGTCAGAACAACAAGAAGTTAAGAAATAGAAAGTAAAACTGCAAGGTGAGTTTCGAAAGATAAAACCACCTACATTTGATCGAGAAGCGGAGGAGGTGGCTGAATCATGGTTGATAAATATGAACAAGTACTTTCAAGTCTACGAGTATAGCAGCAATATTAAAGCCAGATTGGCCATCTATCCGCTGAGGGAGAAGGCCACACTATGGTGGGAGGAGGTTAAGAATTCTGCAGCATAGAATATCAAGATGTGACTTGGGATACATTCTACCAATATTTTAAAGGTAAGTACCTAACTGAGAGCTTCTATGATGAAAAGTACAGAGAGTTTCACGGTTTAAAATTGGTTCAATTGACGATGGATGAATACATAACCAAGTTCACTTCTTTACTTCGCTATGTTCCTTATCTAAGGGACGAAAAAGCTAAAGTTCAACGGTTCCTGAGTAGTTTGCCGACTCACATGAATAAACGAATTGAGTTCATGAATCCAAGAACCATGGACGAGGAAATTCGGAAGGAAAGAATGTGTTATCAGCAATCTAAGACAAAAGGAGAGCTAGGTAAAAACTGGCAATCAAAGAAAGAGTATAAAAGCAACTCAAATTTAGGTAAAAGTACAACCAATAATTTTAAGAATGTTGCAAGAAGTTCAATGAGTAAACAGTTTGGCATAAACGATCAAAGAATCGGGTGGCCTATAGAAGATAAACCCACAGAGGCTTCCAGCAAGCCGGACCAAGGACAAAATCAAAAACCACCCCTATAGTGTTGGGGGTGTGGTGAGGCTCACTATTATAGGAACTGTCTGCAATGGGGGAGGGGCAAAGCGGTTGCTAATCTACAAGAAGTTTCTACAGTGGTAGATGTAGCCAGAAATGTACCCAAAATTAACGCAACATTGGAAGACGGTCAGGCGAATTACCAACCAATGATGATAGAGTTGGAAGGTAAGCCACTCCCACAACCTATTTCTATTCTAGTTGACCCAGGTGCAAGTTTAAGCTATCTAAATCTCAAATTAGTACAAATATATAAATTGCAAAGTCAAAAATTCAAGAACTCATAGCTGGTAAAGTTAGCCACTAGAGCAAAGAGAAACGTTTGTGCCAAAATTCCGAACTGTGCACTAGAAATTAGTGAACAACAACTAACTGTGGATTTGAATATATTACCGTTGGAATCCTATGATGTGCTACTAGGCATGGATTGGTTGGAGAAGCACTGGACATTGCTGGATTGTAAGGAAAAGATTATATATTATAGAATGCAATATGGAACTCCTAAGGAGATTCAAGGAATAAAGAAACCCCTATAGCTATGTCCTATTACAGCGTCTCAAATGAGTAAGGGCATGAGGAAGGGATGTCAGATATATGTTATTAAAGTGGGTTTTACTAATTCCAAAGAAAAGACTCCGATGATGGAAAACATTTCGGTAGTGAAAGATTTTATGGATGTGTTTCCAGAGGATGTACCAACTTTGCCACCCAGAAGGGACATTGATTTTACTATTGAGTTGATGCCTGAAGCATCACCGATTTTAGGAGCGCCTTACCAAATAAGTGTACCATAATTAACCAAACTGAAGATGTAGTTACAATAATTGTTGGATAAAGGGTATATTTGACCAAGTGTGTCCCCTTGGGGAGTCCCAGTGCTATTTTTGAAGAAGAAGGATGGAACTCTCTCTCTCTCTCTCTCTCTCTCTCTCTCTCTCTCTCTCTCTTCCACTCTCTCTCTCTCTTACTCTCTCTCTCTCTCTCTCCCTCTCCCCCTTCTCTTTCTCTCTTTCTCTCTCTTCCCCTCTCTCCCCCAACCTCTCTTTCTCTCTCTCCACCCACTGCCCCCGTCTCTCTCTGCCCCCCACTCTCTATTTGTCTCTTTCCCTCTCTCTCCCCCGCTCTCTCTCTCCCACCCTCTATCTCCATCCATCCCTCACTCTCTCTCTCGCCCCAATATCTCTCTCTCCTCCCCTTGCTGTCTCTCTCTCTCTCTCTCTCTCTCTCTACCTGTAATATTCCCATTTTAGCTCATATCTAAATGGAATATTAAAATTTTTCTTTTATCACCTAGAAGCTAAATAAATGGGTAAGAAGGCCCATGCTTATGGAAAACATGAATAAAATCCCTCATAATGTGAGGATCATGAGGTAAACTTAATTTTGCACCCTCAGTGTGAAAAGGAAATGCATGAGGTTTTCAAGGTCATGTTTGACCAAGTCAACAACGCTGCCATAGGAGGAGTGGATCACTTTATGAGAAAACACATTGTGAATGAGGAAGAGGGTATTTGGTGGAGGAAACCCTAATGGATGGGGCCTGTGGAGAAAGAGCTTTCACTTTTTTAAAAGGAGGGCAAGGCAACCATTGTTTCACATGCTTTGTATTATTCATCTCATTGTCTATTTAGACAATTGTGCATTCTCTACTGTTTAGAAAGAGTTGCCAGGGAATTGCTGTTTAGGATTCCTCATCCTTCTTGAGAGGCCTCTTGAAGGATTTTTCTTCATTCTCCACATTTGCAAAGCAAAGGCTTCAGCATCATCCTCCGAGACGGTGTTATTGCTGCAGCAACCGCAGTTCGTATTTGGGGGTGTTCTAGTGGGGACTCCACAACACCATTCCTTGGCTCATCTGTCAGAGGAGGGAGCTTTTATTCCTCTGGGAGGTTAGTGAGGGATATTCCTGAGCATATTGCAGATCATTGGCATCAGGCCAAGCATTCCTCTTCACCAACAGTGTAGTCCCTTCTCTAGACTGCATTATTTCTAAGTGCCAGTGCAGTGGGGACTTGCTCCACTATTTTGGAGGGTGAGATCTTCAGGGATTGGATAAACCTTTTACCTGAGACATCCCTTGGATGAGATTCAGCCATAATTTGTAGCATCATCATATATCTACATTCATTTCTGTTTTCTGAGTTGCAGCTGCTGCCCAGCAACTCCGGCATTTCTGCAGAATTGCCATTTTTTGTATATTTCATCCAATCCTTTTAAGGATTGTGTATTGTAGTTTTCAGGGGTTAAGATCTTGCTCCCCCTTCTTTATTTGAGCTCCACATTGTTGTATCTATGTATTGAATTTATTTTGCAGCAGTTCCTCTTCATGGATTGCGCAATCATAGCCAGGGCTTCTCTTATATAGCAGTATTTCTTCATGTGCCATGTATATGTTTCATCGGGGCTACATTGCCTAGCTTGAGAGATAATTTTTCTCAAGATATTGTATACATTATTGCTACTATAATCTAATGTAATGGTTATGTGGATCTTCTGGCATTCTTGTATTAATGCATTCACTACTATTTTCTAGCTCATGTTTATATATTGCTGATCTCCACATTGGTAATATCTTGAGATATTCCCAATAGTGTAGCTGTTCCTAATTTGGAATATTACAATGGTATCAAAGCATGATCTCTAGCTCAGCCTGTGAGTCTCAGCCAAAGAAGATAAATATGATGAAAAAAAATAGTTTACTCTCATCTATTTTCAGATCCAAAGGAGACCTCTCCAAGGAGGTCAAGAAGATTGAATAAGGAGAAGAGGAAGGACCATGCACTTCCTACTCTCACAAATAAGAAGACCAGAAGCATGAAGAACACTTGGAATTCGAAATTCTAAGTGAGTACCTGGCTGAATACCGAGCTAAACCTAGAGCCTTCCAAGAGACTCTAGCTTTTCCATAATTTATTCAGCAGAAAGAAGAAAGAGGACCCCACAGCTATGGGATGATGAGAGGCAATAGATTTCTATTGTCCACATTTGATGGATCACTCATATGTGCAGCAGAGGTTTGGGTAAAGAAGCTGGAGGCTTTCTTCTTGCTACATCTTGTAGTAGACAGAGAGGCTTTAGAAGTTACAGTGCTACACCTTGAAGGCGAAGCAAAGAATTGGTAGATCAACCATTTATCCATACAAGGGTTTCTACTCTTGTTGAGTTTTCTCAAAGATTGATCGAGAGGTTTGTAAAAAGGAGGGAGGAGCCCTCACCACCAGTTATTGAGGCATGTACCAGTGTTGTTGAGACCATGGAGGAGGAGCCTTCATCTTCAACAGTTTGGGAGGCAAACACTTATGAGGAGGAAACCCTTGCAGCCTTGCAAGGAGCTTCCAAATTTCACCAAGGTATGACTAAAAATCCATCTCTTATCATTTATTAAACACTTTGGATGGGTCTACATCATTACCTGTAGTTTACCTAGAAAGCGACGAATAACACTGCATTGTACAAAAGCGGTGATGGAGAAGAAAGGAACCATTCCTCATGTGAGCACTCAAGGAAACGCTTCCATTCGGGAAGCCATGGAGGAAGCGGTGAGAAGGGGTAGACATGCGGAGATGGCTTTCTCCTCTCTAGATGACACTCTGTCAATGAGCATGCCAAAGCTCAAAGAGAGACTTCTACTGGCAGCAGATCCAAAGCCTCTTTGGTTTTGTAAGGACATGCATGAGGAGGAGATCTCATAGAGAAATTTCAGTAGAAGTGCACTCCCACACATCATGGAGTGCAAGATTCTTCATTAGTTTGAGGAGGTTCTTCCCTTCTCTCAGGAGCAGATAGTAGATGGAGGACATCTTCGGATGGATAAAGATCTCTTATGACTATGTTGGACATTCCTTGAGCCATGCACATCATGATGGGAGGTTTTTTCCTACCACCTATTTGGATCCTCATAGGGTCAAATTGATCCTTGGGAAGATTTCATTTCAAGATCCCATAAAGTGCAACAATCTAATTTTGGATGATGGTAGCCCTCATGGGAGGAGTACCAATATGAATGGTGGAAAGAGACATCTACAATTGGTTGAGTGGATGATGAGCAAGGAGCTACTGAGCTACTTGTAGATTTATGATACCGGGTAGCAGGAAGCTTGGCTGCGCTACTTACTCTTGAAGGAGTTTGGCCATCACTTGGCATACACTCTTTCCAAGGGTATGATGATGGAGAGGATGTGGTAGGATGCTGGCATCATGGAGCAACAAAGAGTATGGGTGCATAGTGATGATACAACACTCATGTCATTCACTATATCTTCATCACATATCTTGTATGATGAAAGCATGAGGAAGTAGCAAAAACATTTGTTGTTGGGGTTATTCATGGGAAAGCATGAGCAGATTTGCTCTCATTTCTTGTATGATGTTGTAGGAGTAGGAGATGGCACAATCATGGTACAAAGGGGATACTCCTTGACCTTTGATGATCAGGAATTACTTCCACCTTGGGAGAGATTCCATATTTGCAGCAACATTATTGGAGGGTTGGCCATTTATGTTGGAGAAGTTGAGGGCAACAACGTTGTGCCACCTAGAGATTATCTAGTGCCTCATGCAGAGGAAGGAGAAGGTTTTGCTCTAGGTAGAGGGATTCTTGCATCTTTGCAAGAAAGTCCCCAGGATCTCATGTGTGGAGAACAAGGCACAACCCATGTTCTACATGTGCCATTGTTGAGGAGGTGATGAACCATGGAGACACAAGGAGGAGATAGGGAGGATGACCATCATGATGTGATGAGGAGCATACATACTTGTCTATTTTATGAGGTTGATGCACCTAAGAAGGTGATTAGATTGCGCAGTGGAATCATGGACAGACTTGTTCACTCATATATTCAGTCATCTGTTGTTGAGGATGTCTCATTGCATGGAGACATTTTGCTGGGAAGACCACTGGACCAGTAGAGGAGAAGGGATGCTTCACATTTTGAGGCACCATTCATTGATTTCAGAGGATTGGAGTGCTCCCAGGATCATTTTTCTTGCATGATATTGACAGATCAATGTATGAGGAGATGCATAGATCACGTGTAGATGGAGGAGATACATAACTCTTTGGAGGAGTTAGCACAACCACCTATTTTCTCTTTGAGGATGAGAGGAGACTCATTTTTGAGCCACTCCATTTGCATACACAAAAATTATGGTAAGGGTATTGTTTATTTTCATGATGATTTGTATATTCATTGCTTAACCATATATGTACAGGATGTTGCTCCAATGAGGAGCATTCTTGTTTCTAGACCCCATGGTCTACCTGAGGCCATGAGCACTATTGGTGACCACTCCCTAGGAGGACTTGGGGAGGAAATGTATTTTGGAGGACATACTCACCTTGCACCATGCATCATTTACTTTCTCCATACATTTGAGGAGAGTAGGACAAGAAGCAAGTGGTTGAGAGGCCACACTTTTTGTCATACCCTTTTGCAGTTGAGGGTCAAACTGCATTGGTTACAACATGTTTCATAACGCTGGAGAAGAGATCCTTGGAGGTCTAGTCTTCATTTTTCCACTTGAGGGCCACATTGTTGCAGCCCAATATCAGCATATACTCTACACTTATCCTAAGTGGAGAGGAGGACATCGTGGGGTAGGCTATTTTATCTACCAAGATCAGATTTTCATCCCACCTACATTGCAGGAGCCAAAGGTGGAAGATGATTGTCAGGACTTGCCATGTTGGGGGGTAACTCACTTTGCGTGGATGATTGCTTGGGGGATGGAGGATCTACATGAGGAAGATGTTACTCAAAATATTTCAGATTCCATGCCTTGGGTGGAGATTCTTCAGTTCTATCCTTACAGTTGCTTGAGCACAGGCAACATTTTGGAGGGGAGGACTGTAATTTTCCCATTTAAAAATTTTTCTTTTATCACCTAACAGCTAAATAAATGGGTAAGAAGACCCATGCTTATGGAAAACATGAATAAAATCCCTCCTAATGTGGAAGGGATTATCAGAGTAGCTTCATTTTTCTCCCTCAAGTGTGAAAAGGGGAAAATGCATGAAGACAAGGTCATGTTTGACCAAGTCAAAAGCGCTGCCATAGGAGGAGTGGATCAGTTTATGAGACAACGCAGTGTGAATGAGGAAGAGGATATTTGGTGGAGGAAACCCTAATGGATGGGGGCGCATGGAGAGAGAGATTTCACTTGTTTAAAAGGAGGACAAGGCAGCCATTGTTACTCATGCTTTGTATTATTCATCTCATTGTCTATTCAGACATTGTGCATTCTTTGTTGTTTAGCAAGAGTTGCCAGGGAATTCCTGTTTAGGATTCCTTCTCCTTCTTGAGATGCCTCTTGAGGGATTGTTCTTCATTCTCCACATTTCTTGGCTCAAGGCCAAAGCATCCTCCTCTAGGACAACGTTATTGCTACAGCAGCATAATTCTGTGTTGCAGGGTGTTGTAGTGGAGACTCCACAACACCATTTCCTTGGCTCATCTGTCAGAGGAGGGAGCTTCTATTCCTCTGGGAGGTTAGTGAGGGAGATTCCTAAGCATATTTCAGATCGTTGGCATCAGGCCAAGCATTCCTCTTCACCAAAAATGCAGTCCCTTCTCTAGGCTGTGTTATTTCTAAGTGCCAATGCAGTGGGTACTTGCTCCACTATTTTGGAGGGTGAGATCTTCAGGGATTGGATCAGCCTTTCACCTGAGAGATCCTTTGGATGATATTCAGCTATCATTTGCAGCATCATTAGATATCTACATCCATTTCTATTTTCTGAGTTGCAGCTGCTGCCCAGCAAGTCTGGCATTTTTGCAGAATTTCCATTTTGTGTATATTTCAGCCAATCATTTTAAGGATTGTGTATTGTAGTTTCCAGGGGTTAAGATCTTGCTCCCCATTCTTTAGTTGAGCTCCACATTGCTGTATCTATGTATTGACATTATTTTGCAGCAGTTCCTCTTCATGGATTGCGCATTCATAGCCAGGGCTTCTCTTGTATAGCAGTATTTCTTCGTGTGCCATGTATATGTTTCATCGGGGCTACATTGCCTAGCTTGAGAGATCATTTTGCTCAAGATATTGTATACATTATTGCTGCTATAATCTAATGTAATGGTTATGTGGATCTTCTGGAATTCTTGTATTAATGCATTCACTGCTATTTTCTAGCTCATGTTTATATATTGTTGATCTCCACATTGGTAATATCTTGAGATATTCCCAATAGTGTAGTTGTTCCCAATTTGGAATATTACACTACCGCTATCTCTCTCATTCTCGCTCCCTTCTCTTTCTACCTCTCTCCCCCCTTTCTCTCGCTCACTCTCTCTATCTCTCTCCCTTTCCCTCTCACACCTCCCTCTCTCCCCCTTCGCCCCTTTCCCTCTCTCCCCCCTCTCTCCCTCTCTCTCACCCCCCTCTCTCTCACTTCATCTCTCTCTCCCCCCCGCTCTCTCTCTCTCTCTCTCTCTCTCTCTCTCTCTCCCCCCCATGCTCTCTCTCCTTCTCTCTCTTCCCCTCTCTCACTCCGCCTCTCTCTTTCTCTCTCCCCCTCACTCTCTATCCTTGTCTCTCTCACTCTCTCCCTCCCCTTTCCACTCTCTCCCCCATATTTTCTCTCTCTCTCTCTCTCTCTCTCACACATACACACACACACGTTCTATATCTCCCCCCTCTCTCTCTCTCACTCTCACCCACTCACTCTCTCTCCCCTCTCTCACTCTCTCTCTTTCTCTCTCTCCCTCCCACCCCTCTCTCTCTCTCCCTCTCTCTCCCTCTCCCATCCCTCTCTCTCTCTCCCCCTCCCCCTCTCTCACTCTCTCTCTTTCTCTCTCTCGCTCCCACCCCTCTCTCTCTCTCACCCCCTCGCTTGCTCTCTATTACCCTCTCTCTATCCCTAACTCTCTCTCTCTCTTTCTCTCTCTCCCACCCCTCTCTCATCCCCCCCTCTCTCTCTCTCTCTCTCTCTGCCCCCCACTCTCTATCTTTCTCTTTCCCTCTCTCTCTCTCCCCCTCTCTCTCCCCTGCCCTCTATCTCTATCCCTCGCTCTCTCTCTCTCCTCCCACTATCTCTCTCTCTCCCCCCCCATCTCTCTCTCTCTCCCAGCCCCCCCTCTCTCTCTCACCCTCCCCAACCTCTCTTCCTTTCCCCCTCCCTCTCTCTCTCCCAATCTCTCTCCCTCTCCGACTCTCTCTCTCTCTCTCTCTCTCTCTCTCTCTCTCTCTCTATCTCTCCCTCTCCCCCTGCTCTATCTCTCTTTCTCTCTCTTCGCCCCTCTCCCCCCACCTCTCTTTCTCTCTCTCCACCCACTGCCCCTGTCTCTCTCTGCCCCCCCACTACCTATCTGTCTCTATCCCTCTCTCTCTCCCTCTGTCTATCTCTATCCCTCTGTCTCTCTCTCCTCCCAGTATATCTCTCTCTCCCTCTCCCCCCTCGCTCTCTCTCTCTCTCCCTCCTACCCCCCTCTCTCTATTTCCGTCCCACCCCCCTCTGTCTCTCTCCTCCTCCCTCCCTCTCTCCCTTTCCCCCTCCCTCTCTCTCTGCCACTCTCTTTCCCCCCACCTCTCTTTGTCTCTCTCCACCCACTGCCCTTGTCTCTCTCTGCCCCCACACTCTCTATCTATCTCTTTCCCTCTATCTCTCCCCCGCTCTCTCTCCCACCCTCTATATCTATCCCTCACTCTCTCTCTCTCTCTCTCTCTCTCCTCACTATCTCTCTCTCTCTTCCTCCTCCTCGTATCTCTCTCTCTCTGTCTCCACCCCCCCCACTATCTCTCTCACTCTCGCTCCCTTATCTCTCTTACTATTCCTCTCTGTCTCTCTCCCCCCTTTCTCTCATACACTCTCTCTCTCCCTGTCCCTCCCACCCTGCTCTCTCTCTCCCCATCCCCCCCCCACTCTCTCCCCCCTCTCTCCCTCTCTCACACCCCCTCTCTCTCCTCATATCTCTCTCTCTCTTCGTCTCCCCCTCTCTCTTCGTCTGCCCCTCTCTCCACCTCTCTCCCCCTGCCTCTCTCTGTCTCTCTCCCTGCCTCTCTCTGTCTCTCTCCCCCTGCCTCTCTCTGTCTCTCTCCCCCTCACTCTCTATCCCTTTCTCTCTCACTCTCTCCCTCCCCCTTTCGTTCTCTCTCTCTCTCTCTCACACACACACACACACACGTGCTATATCCCCCCCCCCTCTCTCTCTCTCTCTCTCTCTCTCTCACATGCATGCTATATCCCCCTCCCCCTCCTCTATGTCTCACTGTCTCTCTCTCTCTCTCGCACGTGTGCTATATCCCCCCCCCTCTATGTCTTACTGTCTCTCTCTCTATCTCTCTCTCTCTCTCTCTCTCCTCCTACCTCCCCCTCTCTTCCTCTCTCCATCTCCCCCTGCTCTCTCTCTCTCTCTCTCTCTCTTCCCCCCTCTTGCCCTGCCTCTCTTTATCTCTCTCCAACCACTTCCCTTGTCTCTCTTTAACCCCCCACCCCCCCCACACTCTCTATATATCTCTTTTCCTCTCTCTCTCCCCCCCTCTCTCCCCCCCTCTATCTCTATCCCTCACTCTCTCTCTCTCGCCCCACTCTCTCTCTCTCTCCTCCTCTCTCTCTCTATCCCTCTCCCCCACTCTCTCTCTCTCACATTCTTTCTCCCTTCTGCCTCTCTCTTTCTCACACTCTCTCCCCCTTTCTCTCACTCTCTCTCTTTGTCTCCCTGTCCATCCCACACCCTCTCTCTCTCCACCTCCTCCCTCTCTCTCTTTCTCCCCCCCCCCTCTCTCTCACCCACTCTCTATCTCCCTCGCTCTCTCTCTTTCTCTCTCTTCGTCTCCCCCTCTCTCCCCCCTCCTCTCTCTCTCCCCTACGCTCTCTCTCTCTCTTTCTCTCTCTTCCCCCTGCCTCTCTCTGTTTCACTCCCCCTCACTCTCTATCCCTGTCTCTCTCACTCTCTCCCTCCCCCTCTTGCTCTCTACCCCCCGCCTTTCTCTGTTTCACTCCCCCCTCACTCTCTATCCCTATCTCTCTCACTCTCTCCCTCCCCCTTTCGCTCTCTCGCCCCCGTTCTCTCTCTCCCTCCCACCCCCTAGTCTCTCTCTCTCTCTCTCTCTTGCACACGTGCTATATCTCCCCCCCTCTCTCTCCCACTGTCTCTCTCCCCCCACTTTCTCTCTCTCTTTCTCTCTCCCCCCTTCTCACTTTCTCTCCTTCTCTCTCTCCCACCCCTCTCTCTCTCTCTCTCTCCCCTTCCCCCCACTTTTTCTCTCTCTCCGTCCCACCTCTCTCTCTCTCTCTCACTCTCTCTCTCTTTCTTTCTCTCTGTCGCACCCCTCCCTCTCTCTCTCCCCCTCCCCCCACTTTTTCTCTCTCTCCCTCTCCCCCTCCACTCCTCTCTCACTCTCTCTCTTTTTATCTCTCCCTCCTACCCCTCTCTCTTTCTCTCCCTCTCCTCCCCCCTTCTCTCTTTCTCTCCCTCTGCCCCCCCCACCTCTGTCTCCCTTTCTCTCACTCCCTCTATCTCCATCCCTCTCTCTCTCCCTCTCTCTCTCTCAGCCCCTTGCTCTCTCTCTCTCTCTCTCTCTCCATGTCCCCCTCTGTCCACCTCTCTCCCTCTCTCTTTCTCTCTCTTCCCCTTCTCCCCCAACCTCTCTATGTATTTCTCCCCCTTACTCTCTATCCCTCTCTCTCTCTCTCCCCCCCGCTCTCTCTCTCACTATTTCTCTCTCCCCACTTTCTCTCTCTCTCTCTCTCTCTCCCTCTCCCCCCTATCTCTCTATCAGTTTCTCTCCCTCTCTCCCCCAACTCTCTCTCTCTCTCTCTCCCCATCTTTTATCTCTCTCTCTCTCTCTCTCTCTCTCTCTCTCTCTCTCTCTCTCTCTCTCTCTATCCCTCTCTCTCTCTCTCGCTCCCTCTTTATCTCCCTCTCTCTTGCCTCTCTCTCTCGCTTTCTCTCCCCGCCCTCTTTCTCTCTCTCCCTCTCTCCCCCTTGCTCTCTCTTTCTCCCTCTTACCTCTCTCCCACTCGCACTCTCTCTCTCTCTCTCTCTCCTATCTTTCCCCCATCTCTCTCTCTACCCCCACATCCACTGCATCTATTCATATCATACCACCCCCTATCTTGTGATCTTAGTGTCACTTTCTCCTCCACTATCAACCCCTCTCTCTCTACCCCACCTTTCACCATTTATCTCTCCATCTCCCTTGGTTACCTATTCTTTTTATTTTACAATTGGATTTCTAAAATTATTAATAAAATAAATAATTCATTAATAAACATTATTAGCTAAAATAATATAAATACAAATATTTTTCCTTAACATATATTCACCCTAAATGAAAAAGAAAACACACCTTAAAAATATATATAATTTATAATATTTATAGTCACTTGAAACAAAATTATATATATATATATATATATATATAATTAATTAATTTTGATTTAGCTTAACCTCACTATCATGAATTGAGATTTTTATATCATAAACTAAATTTAACTTTAATGAAAGTGATGGTAAGAAATTAAGGTTGTCAATTAAAGGAGGTTGTTCACATTTTTATCATCTTTTTATCAAATTTTTAAGTAAATTAATTAATATTAATTTAAGAAATACTCTAATTTAATACAAAAGTGATAAATTATTCTCTTCTTCAGATTTAAACATAAAATGTATTCAAACAAACTATCACTTGGTAAAATATAGTGTACATTTTAACCCAAATATATACCTTATAAAATCAGTGGATAGAAATCACAATAAATTGACATTAAACTACAACAATATATATATTTTTTGCTTAGAATTAAATTATAGGGTTATATTATATATTTATATTTATTGTTTCAACACTTGAGTGCTAAAGAGCTTTGCCATGGTATTGGCACATACGTCTCACCAATCCATAGCTCCACCCTTGTAAATACAAATAAATGCAAGCATGAAAGAAGACATGTACAGAAAAAAAGAAATTACAATGGCAGAGGGAGGGCATGAGTTCAAGTACTGACCAACCCTTTGAGGGCTTGGGCCTTTTCATAGTTAATATGTGCAAAACGATTAACTTGTAAATTTTAGAGTGATGATGTCATAGAAAAGTTTGAGATTATGATTCGCGAGATAATGTATGAAAGATATTGTTATTTCAATTGCACAGACTATACAACTCTGGTCAACTTCTTAGCATGAGATCCATTAAAATTATTACTAACCAACCATGCCAAGCTCGGTGTTGTAATAAAATTAGTCTGGGCTTTGAGGGCTTGGGCTTTTTCATAGTTAATATGTGCAAAATGATTAACTTGTAAATTTTAGATTGATGATGATATAGAAAAGTTTGAGATTATGATCCGCGAGATAATGTATGAAAAATATTGTTCTTTCTTTTCCGCTAATGATACAGCTCTACGTATTGGTTATTCATTTACCCGTACAATTGCACAGACTATACAATTCTGGTCAACTTCTTAGCATGAGATCCATTAAAATTATTACTAACAGCCATGCCAAGCTCGGTGATGTAATAAAATTAGTCGGGGTTTGTAAAAACTTTCAAAGCCATAGATGGAAAAATTAAATAAAAATCTAGCTATAACCAAATCGTCAACAAAATTTATGTTATTATGGTTAGCGAAATTTATATTACTCTGGTTTTTCAGAACAAAGAAGGCTTGAAGCAGGGAAAAGAAATAGATGGAAAAACTAAATAAAAATCTAGCCATAACCTAATCCTCAAAATTTATGTTACTTTCACTTTCCAGAACAAATAAAGCTTGAACCAAGGACATAAACCCAACTCAGAACCATTGCACAATTACTTGGCTGAAAATACTTTTAGAGATTTATAGGGAATGCTATTAGTGGATAGTTATGGTTTATGATCTTAAGTCTTGGGTTTATGATCTTAACTCTACGGTTTATGATCTTAGTCTAGGTTTTAAGATCTGTTTTAGATTAGATCTTAAGTCTAGGGCTTATGTTGATTGATTGCTGTAGTATAGATGTTACCTATGGTGGAAAATATATTTATCTGGGAAACAAGGAAAACATAAAATTTCATATACTCCAACTACATCTTGCTATTCAGCTCATATAATGAGATGTCAACATCCAATACCCACCCAGCTTCAAAACCATTAACTTCAAAACCATTAAGCATTCGATCTTGGTCGAACAGCTGGAGGAAGGGTTCGATCTCGTGTGGGTTTGAGTGGAAATTGGACAAATTAGACGAAGAAGGAAGTTTATCTCGTTCAAAGATGAGATGAGATTCCAACATTGCCTAAGTTTTACACGTTGGGCCACTATACCATCCAAAGTATCTGTAATACCATGGCAATGAAGGTTAGTACGGAAAGCCTCTCAAGCAATCAAGAAGAGGTCAGTTGAAATTGTTTTCCAGAACTTTATTGGATTTGATACTAAATTGCTTCTTGTCAAATTATAATGCGGCTAACGGAGACACTAAATTTAATGCGGCGATAGTAAGAAAAGTGATATCCAACGGAGACACTAAATTTAAGGCCAACGCAGAAATGAAACCTAAATCGAACATGATAAACTGATTATTAAAATCAACAAGGAGGGAAGGCCGGTTCGGTTTAAAGAGATGAAATTAACAGCAGGAAGTTTAAATTAGTTAAACCAATAAGGAGGAGGATAAACTAATTAAACGAATTGAAATAGAAACTAAATGAAAAGGAAAAGTTTAAACTAAAAACAAAATACATTATATATTAAATTTCAACAAATAAACATAACAAAAATAAATAAAATACCTGGAAGAATTTCGACTACTCAAGAGAAATGCCGAGCCGAACAAGGTTTTGGGTAGCAAAACAACTCTCCCCTCGGCGCGGTTCCTGTGCATCAAATCATAACGAAGAACTAACACAAGGCTAAAATGAATTTACTCAATATCTGTAAATGAATTTACTCGAAAATAGATAAGGAACAAAGATCTAAATTATTAACCCAGTGTATACCTCATTCATAGAAAGAACATTGATCTCAATCTTTTGCCAACGCAGAAATGAAACCTAAATCGAACATGATAAACTGATTATTAAAATCAACAAGGAGGGAAGGCCGGTTCGGTTTAAAGAGACTAAATTAACAGCAGGAAGTTTAAACTAATTAAACCAATAAGGAGGAAGATAAACTAATTAAACTAAATGAAAAGAAAAAGTTTAAACTAAAAACAAAATACATTATATATTAAATTTCAACAAACAAACATAAAAAAATAAATAAAGTGCCTGGAACAATTTCGACTACTCAAGAGAAAAGCCGAACAAGGTTTTGGGTAGCAAAACAACTCTCCCATCGGCGCGGTTCCTGTGCATCAAATCATAACGAAGAACAAACACAAGGCTGAAATGAATTTACTCAATGTCTGTAAATGGATTTACTCGAAAATAGATAAAGAACAAAGATCTAAATTAATAACGCACTGTATCCCTCATTCATAGAAAGAACATTGATCTCAATCTTTTGCATGGAGCAGAGGATAACATCCTCATTGCCATAGAAGACGACAAAGACAAAAAAACCAGACACCTAAAGAAAATTGTCAATAAAGGAGGGTGAAGATTTGAAATTTATAGGTGCTCCGACTTCCTTTTTTTCCTTCAATACAAAAGATTCTCCGCTCCCATTTTCTTTTGCTTTTTCAAGATCAACGGATATATTTTAACGGATGTATTTTAGCCAGTTCTCCAGCTTCGTAGAAGGAATCCGCCACGTATTTCTCACTCCCACTATTACGAATTCCAGCCAACTCATCCTTCTTGTTAACTACTACTGAGAAAGTTTACCCTTTGACTTCCTGTCATTTTCTAAGTAAAAAAGATCAGGTAATAATTAAATTTTTCTACATTTGAATTTGTGTTATTTTGGAATTAAATTTTTCATGAATTTAGTTTAAATACAAGGTATGATTTTTAGAATACTATATCTATAAGTAAGAATTTAAGAAAGAGAATACATTTTAGAGAAACCACACTCAAAATTTAAAATAAAATAACATAAAATTTGTTAAAAATTTAGTAATGGTTTTTTTACATATTAAAAAATCTTTTTTAATTTAAGACAATAGAAAAATTGTATCATAATTTTATAATATTTCATGTACAATTGCCAAAAAGTTATACTATAAAGTTCATATAATTTTATGATAACATTTTATTTTTGATATACACTATTGTGTATATTCACAAAAACAAGGAGGTTAGAATTTTTCTATTTCAATATCGCATTGTGGCTAGAATTTAGACATGTCTATAAATATTATATTAATAATATGGGTTTTTTTAATATTCAAATTAAATATTATTTTGGTTTTTAATTTTTTTTTTAAATTGAATTTTTGGTATGATTTTTTAATTTTAAGAATAATAATATGGGTATTTTTAATATTCAAATTAAATATTATTTTGGTTTTTAATTTTTTTTTAAAATTGAAATTTTGATATGATTTTTTAATTTTAAAATTCTTAAATACTTTGTCCAATTTCAATAAAAATTAAGCAGAAACAACCACTGAAAAAAACCATTTTTATCTATTAATTAAATTACGCATTAAATTTTAATTGAAAATAAAAATGAGTAAAATATAATTCATATTGAAAAACTCCTAATTTTCAATTTAAAAAAGAACAAAAGGGTAATTGTCAAGACGGTCAATTATATTGAATGGGTTAAGATAGAAATAAAAAAATATTCACTCATTCTCTGGGGCGAGCCTTATTTCAGCGGCTATCTGCCCATTAATGCGCCCAAGGGTGGAATGGCCACCGCACGATGATCTACATTTTTAATCTGACGGCGGCCATTCCACCCATGGGCGCATTAATGGGCGGATAGCAGCTGAAATAAGGCAACCTTGTAATATTAATTGTTGACGCCGGAAGTAGAGGACCAGAATAGTACACCATTGGCAATATTAACATTCCAAATTAAAGAAAATCTAACGCCGACCTGGATAGATGAAGATGATGTAGATGTGTAGAGAATTTCATGAAAAACATATCAACACTATTGCCAATACTAACATTCCAAATTAAAGAAAATCTAACGACTTTGCACCGACCTGGATAGATGGAGATGACGTGGATGTGCAAAGAATTTCATGAAAAACATATCAAGATTTTTTTTGTTATAGATGTTGGGGCTAAACCACAACTGTGATCCGCTCCTTTAACGGTCAACCAAGAATTTTGTGATCCGC
>JAXQQM020076084.1:47500-52500 GCA_034641835.2 Pinus albicaulis
GATGGAGTGGGAAAGAAAGAGAGAGGGATAGAGAGAAAGGGAGAGAGATAGGAGTGGGAAGAGATAGAGGGAAAGAAAGAGAGAGGGATAGAGAGAAAGCGAGAGAGATAGAAGGGGGAAGAGATAGAGGGAGAGAGAGAGGGGGAGAGGGAGGTGGGGGGGGGGAGAGGGAGAAATCGAGGGGGAGATGGAGAGAGAGGGAGAGAGAGAGCGTGGGGGGAATAGAGAGAGAGAGAGAGAGAGAGAGAGTTGGGGGAGATAAAGGGAGAGAGAGAGAGATGGGGAGGAGATGGAGAGGGAGAGAAAGAGAGAGGGATAGAGAGAAAGGGAGAGAGATAGAAGGGGGAAGAGATAGAGGGGGAGAGAGAGGGGAGGGGTTTGTGAGAGATAGAGAGAGAGTGGATGAGTGAGAGAGAGAGAAAGGGGAGAGACTGAGAGAGAGATGTATAGAGAGAGCGAGATAGATCAAGAGAGAAAGGGGGGAGAGACATAGAGAGGGGGGAGAGAACAAGGGGTGGGAGAGAGAGAGAGAGAGAGAGAGTGGTGAGAGAGGGAGAAAGAGAGAGAGAGAGGGGGGGAGAGAGAGAGAGTTTGGAGAGAGATAAAGAGGGGGGAGAGAGATAAATAGGGGGGGGAGAAATAGAAAGGAGGGTAGAGAGAGAGAGGTGGGGAGGAGGAGGATGGAGGGAGAGGGAGGTGGGGATGGAGGGAGAGGGAGAGATAGAGAGTAAGGGTGGGGGGTTGACAGAGAGACATAGAAGGAGAGGGAGAGAGACAAAGAGAGAGTGGGGGGAGGGGGAGAGAGAGAGAGAATGAGGGGGGGGGGACGGGAGGGAGTGTAATATTTCCAAATGGGGAAGCAGCAATACATGAACACAATAATGGAAAGAACAGTGAATCAATCAACACACCGTGATATGAGACAAATTTACAACCATATTATTAAACATATCAGAAAATAATAGGAACAAGATCTTGAGGACCAAGTCACTCAAGCAATACAAAACAAGCTCTACAAACAAAATATGCCATCACATGGGAAATAGCTTCCATACAAATGCCCTGAGCTATGATATCGTAGTTTTAGGGCATAAACTGCTACATAAAGGTAGATCAATGTAGATCTGCTATTATATAGCTCAAATAATGCTAGGAGTGAAGATCTAGTCTCCTGGACACCTTTCCAAGAGAACCCGGGAAGGGTTTCCGGAAATGCACCGAAATAAAAATGGTGATCTACAGCCCTAGGAATTAAGAATCACTGCAACTGAATCTCATGAAATAGAAGGCTGAAATAATATGGATTTGATGTAGATCTCCTCAACAACTCTCCTCCAATGAAAGGTTGAACCCTTCACCTATAGGAAAACGCTCTAAAAGAGCCAATAGATCCTCCTCTGAAACTGCCCTCCAAAATAGTGGAATTCCCAGCTAAAACTGCGTTATGAATTATGGGAATAGGTTGGCCTGGTGCCAAAGATCTAAAATGTTCTCATAATCCCTCCTAGTTGATCTCCCAAGAGAAGGAATCCTTCCTCCTATGAAAAACTAGCCCAAAAAGTGGGTTTCTCAACCCTCCACTGCAACACCCTGCAACACAACACAGTATTTTGTAGCAACTACATTGTAGATGAAGGCTGAATCTTGGCCAAAATGTTGGATATGTGGAAATGGTAGATCAATACTCTCACAAGAGGCCTCTCAAAGAAAGAGGTGGGATTCTCGACCGAAAACACCCTGTGCTAAACAACGCCAACAATCTTAGCTAAAAAGCCGAAGAGAGAAAAATTCTAAACAAACATATCAAAATAGTAATTATAAGCTAACCCCCATATGGCTTCCATCCTCTTCCTTATAAACAATGTGACCCTTCTCACCTTGGGTCCCACGCATTAGGGTTTCCACCATCATGCAATTAATCTCCCTCCAAAACTGCGTTGTCCTATCATTAATGCCACTCCTCCATAACAACGTTGTTTAATTTGGTCAAATTTGACCTATTCAACATGTTCCAACCCCTTTTCACACCTAAAGGTCTTCAATCCAGCTTTTATATGACCTCCATTCACACTATAAGTGTCTTTTATTCCTTCTAAGGAGATTTATGGGTCTCCATACCCTCTTATTCTTCTATCTAAGAGAAAAATTAAAATTTAATATTCTAATTACTTGTCTGCTAATCTAGGAATATTATAGGAGGAGAGAGAGAGAGAGATGGGGAGGAGAGGGAGAGAGAGAAAGAGAGACAGATAGAGATAAAGGGAGAGAGACAACTAGAGGAAGAGATAGAGGGATATAGAGATGGGGGTGAGAGCGAGAGAGAGAGGGAGAGAGAGAGAGAGCAGGGGTAAGGGTGAGAGAGAGTGGGGGAGGGGGGAGGGTGAGAGAGAGCAGAGGAGAGAGAGTGGTGGGAGAGAGAGAGAGAGAGAGAGGGTAGAGAGAGGGGTGATAGAGAGAGAGTGATGGGAGAGAGAGGGGGAGGGAGAGAGAGGGTGGATAGAGTGAGAGAAAGAGGGGGAGAGAGATCGATAGAGAAAGGGGGAGGATAGAGAGGGAGAGGGGTGGGAGAGAGAGATAGAGAGGGGAGAGAGAGAGAGCGTAGAGAGTGTTGAACCCTTCATTAAATTGAGAGGTGGGGGATGAATTAGTTTAACACATTCATGGACTTTAAAAACTTTTCATTAAACTTTATTAACACCATCATTTCATGATCAACATAATATGTGAGCAATATTTATTTGTGAGCAGCAATTAATAAGCAGATTAGATAATGTACCAACAGGCTTAATATGCGAGCAGCAAGTATTAAGCAGAATAGATATACCATATCAACACATAGACATCATGCACATAAACACCAGATATAAGTGGAAACCCATAAAGGGAGAAAACCACATATTATTGTTGTTGTGATGCAAAGGCAAGCTCCAACTCCCTCTCACCACTGATTTTCTGTAGGCACCGACCTACAGGAGGATCCTACCTCAATTCTGCAAGCTACAACTTGCAAGGAAGCTCCAACTCCCATCAATTTTCTGCAGGCACCAACCTACAGGAGGCTCCAACCTCAATCAGCTACAACCGACATTTTATCAAGCTACAACTTGATGTGGAAGCACCAAATCTCATCTATTTTTTATAGGCACCAACCTACAGGAGGCTCCTACCTCAGTCAGCTACAACTGACATCTATCAAGCTACAACTTGATAGGGAAGCTCCAACTTCCTTACTCTTTCAAAAGAAAACACTTGTTGGTTTACCTTGGATATCAGCTCTGTTTTATACCTTCTATTCTGCTATTCATCAGTCCTCATATCAGCCTTGCATCATCTCTGCTCAGCCCCTCCTTCTTCTCTGCTCAGCTCCTCCTTCTTCTTGTATTTTCTCCTCAATTCTTCATATTCTGCATTCTCTATATTCACGCTCTCTAACCTCTTGTAGCTTTCTTATTTTCTTCAACTCTCTTCAATTCTACTGCACACTCTCTTCTTCTCTCACTCTGTTTTCGTAACCTTTTTCCCTTTGGATATCATATGTTTTATATAAATTAGCATCATGGCTGTTTGAATTCTACTGGGAATTCGAACTGGATAGCCATGTCTCTTTGCCTTCTGTCTCCTCATTTCTTTTATTAACTCATTAAAAAAAAATAACTGTAGGTACCAATTTAACATCATAGTGGGATATTTGTTCTCTTCCGGAGACTTGCCAATGCATCACAAAAATATAAATTAATTAAAAAATTTACATTTCACCTTTTTGTTTACATAAAAACAATTTCACTCAGCCCATTTTCTGGCCTTTGGCTTTGCTGGTTTTGTCTTTTTCTTCTGTTGTTAAGAAATTGTTTTGCATACTCTATTTACTGCTACTCTGTGCACCTGTGCATGTCCACCTGTCAAGTTAATTCCTGTGCATATTCCTGTTCACCATGATTGTGTGTCTGTTGTATACATATATATGCGTTACAATATATATAACTGTTGACTTTAAATCTGGGAAAATTCCAACGCTTTGGTTTCCTTTACTGGAAGTTTAAATAACTGAATGCGGAGGCTTTAATATCACCATGGTTATAAACCCAATATATTTCATCTATGCAAGGTTCTCTCCTTCTATTATTTCAAGCAATTAATGTTCTTTCTCGGCATTATTATTTTGATATTCGAACCTTAGAATCAACCCTTTTATATAATGCTCTGCGACATATCCATCATTGAGTGCACCAGTCTAGTTATTTCTTTTCTCTATTGAACTCCAACCCATTTAACATTTGAATAAATCACTTAATTGAATAACTCGGGCCCACAGGGTTATTATACGTATATCACAGTTCTTCATAGTATATGTTGGTCTATACATAACAAACCAACAATAAATCTTCGCTTTTCACATATGTTAACATATACGACGCCTTCAACAGCTAATGCGATGAAACACTATTATGCCAGAACTCAAGCACTTATGAATCATAGTTCACAGACCCATCGGGTCCGCATCTTCATCGCAATCGCAACTTCTATTGTCATGCTTCACTACCACACTTTTCTCCGATGCGATGTAACAATGTTCATTTGGATGTGTCGACGCGATGGGTCCGATGCGATTAATTGCTGTTTACAGGAACTCAAACATGTATTAATTACAATTTATATGCCCATCGGGTCCGGAACTCAATCGCAATCGCAACTTTTCTTTACATGTTCCACGGACAAGTTTCTATGATGCGATTTGGTGAGGGTCCCACAGTATAAAACTTTGTTTGTATTAAGGCCGAACAATAGAGTGCCTTTCATATATGTATATAGTATGATTTGTTCCTTTGAATATAAAGCACAACATATAACGTATATGTATATATATATATATATGTGTGTGTGTGTGTGTAATGCACTACGTATATATATAGGCTTTCCGCTTCAGCTTTAGTGTACCTTCCAGCTGGGGTAATGATTCTCGAAATTTTATGTGGGGTCCCACTTGCAAACTAATTTTGGTT
>JAXQQM020076084.1:60000-70000 GCA_034641835.2 Pinus albicaulis
GAAAATATCATAGCAATAAATATGATTATGAAATTGGAACTAAATACTCATGACCATACTATCCCATAACAATTAAGATGTGTCAAGATGGAGGAAAAAATAAAGGTAAAAAAAACATACCGAGAATCAAATTTACTATTATCGTTAATTTTATCGATGAAGCGCAATTAGATGTAATTTCAATTTATGTATGTGGAGTTATGTTTGGAAGTCCCTATATGTAAATGTGGGATGCAATATTTGTGTGAAAAGCCATATAGTACCACCTCATATTTGGTACTATCCACACACATAAGGGAAACTCCAAAATTCTTTGGTAAGTGCCAACTACGCTAAGAAAATAATAATTTCTAGAAAGAAGTATGCTTTACTATTTTTAAGAGAAAATTAGTTTTTTTTAAGACTTAGTGAAAGTAAGGTCATCCCTACAGGGGGTCAATGAAGGAACAAAAACAAGAATTGGAAGAGTTGCTACATCCTTAAAAGGGTGTGCTCTAGAAGCCTAAATCTCTACCACCTAATAGGGAAGTGGAGCATGAGACCCAATTGTTTCCGGACTCTCCATTACCAAACGTTGGGTTTTTACATGTAATCATTTATAAAGAACCAAAATATGGTGTTATTCGACCAAGTACCGTAAAAATTTTTAAACAAATAGATCGAAGAACAAAATAAGGTAGACTATCTCACTCCTTATATGATTAAAGAATCAAACCGATAATTTTCCATAATAATTGTTTTCAAAATAATTTAAAATAAAAATAACATAAATAGAAAGAAAATTAAATACATTGAATTGTACATATACAATAAATCTATGTATGGAGTGAATTTAGTTTCTTTTAGATGTTATAAATGCATAAATTAGCAATGCAAGAATTATTATTTTTTGTAAATTTAGTAGGGCCTCTCTATTTTCTATTTATATTTTCAAAGCAGGTTACCAAATTATAAATTCGGGCTCGTGGCCTCAACCCGCCCGTAGGAAACAGAGTCCGTGGGCTATCCGAGTGCATGAAAAGAAAACCAAAATTGAAATAATTTCATCCCGTCTATAACCGTCATGAGCTATCTCGTTCTAGTGCATACTTATCTACATGCTGATAATAGAAAATAAGTTCATTCAAAACCTGGAAATTTCATAAAAAAACATTATAAAAGGAACCACTAGCCATCTGAAGAAGAGATCGGAGCTACGTCTTTCACCGTAGACCCCGGCATATCCACTTGTCGGAGCCGCCGGAGCTGCTTTTTCCATACGACCTACGCGATCATCAAGTCTACTAATGCAGCCGCATTTCGACTACTCGGGTGATCTTAATATGATGCGACTGGTTTTTCATATCCCGTAGCATGTCCAGGAGGCAGAGTTCTATCTTTGGTGAATATTTCCGAGCCCTGGATGGGGGGGAAAATCTGCATAGCCTTTGCAAGAAGGCACTTAAGTATCCAGTATGTATGGATAGTCTCGCTGGAATAACGTGAGGCGGCTTCGGTATTGCCGGAGTCGATTATGAAATCCAAGATTTCAGACTTTCAACGATCATTGTCTTCGGGATCTATCCGAATGTCCCTTTCCCCACCACGAATTTCTCGTCGAACCGTAGATGAGTTTCCCATGACATAATTTGCAACGAGGTTCTCTAGAATATCTAAATTTTATTTTTCGACCGCGCTTCTTCAGTGTTGGCTCAAACCGAACTCGTTGTTTCCCTTTTGTAGGTTGAGAAGTGGACCGACGCTTCCCCATAGCGAACAGAAGCCTAAATATCAACACGGACATGCAACAGAAACACTCGTAAGGGGAGTAAACAACATTAGGGGACCACCCGAGCTTTTCACCCCCCGTAAGCCTCAATGGTGCTTCTACACAACCAGCAGAGAACTACTAACCACCGGAACCGAGAATTACAGCGAATGCATGAGGTCGGTTTGACTACCCAAGGCACAAAAGACCGAGGGCCCCGTTTCCCAACTCCACAACCAAAACCTCCGAGCGAAGGTAACTCGGAGGGAATGTAGCAAGACGGACCACACATGGGTAATTATGGTAAGGCTCTCGGAATGAGCATTAACAGGGAGTGACAATAGGGCCCATAAAAGGAGCGGGACTCTTTTGGGACTACACCCTAATAAAACCCCAACCCGTAGGATACGAGGAAAGAATGAGAACATAAACGCCGCAAATTTTCCCATTGGGCTTGAGAATTGCATCCACTATATTGACCAACCCAATATCTACCATAGTATGTAACCATGCCTATTGCCCGATGCCAAAAGCACCTTACCCCCGCCCACAAAATGCCACCGCGACACCCGCAAGGTGCCAGTACGAAATTGACTTGACTCGGGTTCCGCAGCTAAAAAGGATTGACAACACAAAAATTTGGTTTGGCTAACGAGTTGCGTGGGTCGCGAAAGCAAGGTTTAACCGGCTTCAAATTAGGAGGAACATAACTAAAAACCATTAAGAAAAAACAAAACCACCATTTTATACACCAAGCGACCCAAAACCATAGCGACAAAGAACCATGAGAGCAAGAAGAAAGTTGTATACATACCCCCCACCAGGGTCGAGTAGCCGACCGAGTGAACAATGCCCGGCTTCCTCCGCCGCTCGCCTCCAAACGCTTGCATCCGAGGAGCGATGCATGCACGAATGAAGGGAGGGAGGTAACCAACTTACCGTATGAAAAACATTCTGTCGACAGTCCGACAACACAGCCGTCCATCCCGCAAACTTATTAAAGAGCGGGCTTTCACATACTACCGTGAGGTGGAATACCAATGCGTCATTATGAACCGTGATTGTTTGGAGGACGAACAATCCACCAACTTTCAACACTTATTAATTGCTATCGACAGTGTACACCCCGATCGGGGGGTTGGAGATCTTTACTCACAATCGCTTGGAGAGAATGGAATTCCACCTCCCGCATTGCATCCGTGGGGCGAGCATCTATGGAACGCTCAAGCCGTTTACAACCCCAATTAGCCGAAATAATCGCCCGTTGTATTACCTTTCGCCGAATATGGTTTTGGATCAAGTATTGGATCTCGTTTCAAAAAACTGGTCGACTTCTTCAATGAGGGCAGCTTGTTCGCCAACCGTGTGAGATTTTCTCCTAGGGTGTGCCTTGTCGTAACTTGCAGAGAACTCCCTGTGACCATTGCTCGAATCTCCTTCAATTATGATTCTCTCGATAATTTTCTCTCGATTGCAATAAGAATACCTTGTTTGACCGCTATCAATTCAAACTTCATTATTTGTGGCATAGCCCGTGTCCAAGGCATAAAACCGACAGATCGCTCCTTGAGAGTTGTGAAAAATCCCTCCCCGACCCCGCTTGCCCCAAATTACCTTTAGAGGCCCCCGTCAAGAATTAAAAGGAACACATTTCCAATGTAAATTTACAAATTAAGTTTGACATCATTTTGACCATGAGTTGAAAAAACACATTAAATTAGAGCAAAGAATTTAACTTATAGATGAAATGATATTAATTTCAATTTCAAGCAATATTGTGATTGTTTTTAGTTTAAAATATATATTTGAATGTGTAAATGGATTCAATACAATGAAAAACTATGGGGCACTAGAATTTTACATACTAAAAAACTTAAACTCTAAACTTTTAAAAATCTTTGCCCAATTTCAATTAAAATTAAGCATACACAATGGCTGAAAAAAAATCATTTTTATCTATTAAATAAAAAACCCCATTAAATTTTTATTAAAAATAAAAAATGGGTAAAATATAACCTCATATTGAAAAAAATTATGATTTTCAATTTAAAAAATAAAATAAAAAGTTAAAGAGTAATTGTCAAACCAAATCAATTATATTGAATGCATTAAGATAGAAATAGAGAAATAGAGAAATATGCATTCCTTCTCTAGTAACCTTGTAATATTAATTGTTCACAGTAGAAAGTAGAGGACCGTAAAAGAATAGCCCGTGCCAAGATTACACAAAGTACTTATTATGGAGTATCGAAGATTCCACCTTAAAT
The DNA here is from genome assembly GCA_034641835.2 of Pinus albicaulis. NCBI lineage: Eukaryota > Viridiplantae > Streptophyta > Pinopsida > Pinales > Pinaceae > Pinus > Pinus albicaulis. The sequence goes on from JAXQQM020076084.1 coordinate 64,015, forward strand.
TCAAGCCCGCACATTCTGAATTTAAAAAAACCCAATGAATTTGCATTGAAGTGGATAGATGACGTGAATGTGAAGAGAATTTCATGAAAAACATCTCAAGGTTTCTTTTTATAGATGTTGTGGTAAACTGTGATCCACTCCTTTAACGGTCAATCAAGTTTTTTCTGAGATACTGAGGCAGGGAATATTTATGTTTATGTTTTTTTTGGTGGTGCTGCGGTGTATATATATGGGTGCCTCTGAATGAATAGGTGTGGTGTATGTTCTGGAGAGAGGCAAAGGAATTTTCTGGAGGCTCGGGCATCCTTCCTTGAATGTATTCTAGTACATCGTTGTTTTTAGCTATGATCTCCAACCTAGCTTTCTATGGAGAAAAGTTTGATGCATCACCCAAATTTTCATGCTCCTTGAAGGTAAAGGAAGACATATTGAATTTGGAAAGTAGATATGATTTCTAATAATGAGGGCTTTAATGCTTGTCTTCTTCTTGGCTTTTTCCTTCACCTTATCTTTGATACCATGTTCAATTTTTTAGATTTCTCTATGTTGTATCAATTACTTTAGCCAAAATTACTTCTTCATTAACAATGCATCAAATTATTAGTAGTGTAATCAATCATAAACAATCACCGATGATAGAAAAACACATACAAGTGAAAAAATAAGATAACATCACAACCATAAGAGACAACAAATTGGCCCAAGACCAAGGAAAAATTCCACAAAGGGGTCCATTTCAAATCTTCTTCTTCAATAGATCGCCATCAAAAAATTTTTAGCAAGAGAGTACAATGAACCCAATACATATGAAATGGAAAATATACGTATTAGATATATAGATCTACAAATCTACAACATTTGAAGAAACATTGATCCAATGGATCACTAAAGAATACCGATATCAACCACCAAATCCTAGATCTAAACCCAAGATGCTATCAAAGACTGAATGCGTGCATTCGTGGATCGATGTCCGGAAGCCTTGCACAAGCAACAGAGGCTGATATAACTCAGATCTACCCATAAAAACCCTTAGCCCCACCCACAAGACGTTGTGCCCATAGTTATAGTTTTCTTGGCCACTACCTAGACACCATGTGCTAGCAACTCGGCCCCGATCAACTCGACCTAGCCCTAGAACCCAAGTCACAACCTTGACACACCGAGCTTTCGGCTCGCACTCGACCGCTACCTTGACACACCGAACTTGCAACTCTAACCCAATTGCGTAGTTATGTGCTCGTGGCTATGGCCTAGAAGCCCTAATTTAGAGTGACCCTATCGCCCGTGATTTTTTACATCTGCGCAAGCTTATTCCCGTCGAATCTATGCGAGCCAAAAACAGAAGAGAAAAATGAAGACAAAGAGTGCAAGAAGAAAATCTCATGAAAGAATGTGTGAGAATGAGCTTGAGGTCGCTTCTATTTATAGATTTTGTGAGGGATCACTCGAGGATTTAACTAAATCCACATGTGCTTAGGGCGACCCATTCCATTTCACTCTAATAAATCAAATCATTCATAATTTAACTTTCTCTTAACCAATTGGGGTGATATATAGGTTGATTTTGGCCGTCTCGAAAAGAGGAATCTAATGCAATTATAATATTGACCATATGAGCTATCCAATTTGGAATTTGACTCTGGTTGTGAAAATTAACAAGTAGAAGAGTTATTGAAAGTAAGGTCATCCATGGAGGGGTCTATGAAGGAACAAAAAAGGAATTGGAAGAGTTTCTATATGCATACAAGGGTGTGCACTAGAATTCTAAAGCTACCACCCAAGAGGGGGAAGTGGAACATGAGACCCAATTGTTTCCCGACTCTCCATTGTCAAATGTTGGGTTTCATAGGTAATCATTTATAAATAATTATAATATGGTGTTATTCGACCAAGTACCTCACATATGGGTCACCCATTATAATTGTGCTTAAGAAGGATGTGCATTGGTTATAGGTTTTTAAACAAAATTATGCTCAAGAATGGGTACCTCTTGCCTAGAATAGATGACATGTTTTGTAACAAGATAAATACTTCACCAAGCTAGACTTAAATTTAGGTATCACCAGTGTTTGAGTCAAACAAGAGTATACCTAGAAGACCACCTTCAAAACTAGACAAGGTTTGTATGAGTGGTTAGTAATGATATTTGACTCTATGTGATGCACCAACTACATTCATGAAGTTAATGAATGAGATATTGTGCACTTTTATAAGTTTATTTTTTATTGTTTATTTAGAAGTTCATTTGTGATGCATAAATTGCTACCTAGGAGGATAACATCTCACATTTGATGTAGGTATTAGAGACTTTAAAGAAGCACTAATTGTTGGCACATCTCAGAAGTCCGTTTTCTCACAATAGCCTTTGGTGTATTTGGGATATGTGATAGGTGGAGGAAAGTTGAAGATATATCCTTCCAAGATGGAGATGCAAAATATAGATTTGAGCATTTGTTCTTGTTGTTTAAATAATGTCTACAGATGACTATGGTCATACATGGAAATTATGTTTCCTTAAACCAACTAAATTGCATTGTTGTTTATTTCATTCTATGAAATATGATGAATTAAAAATGAAATTATTTATAGTTGTTATGCCAAAAGTTATAAGGGATACCCTACTTCAAATTCGATAAGTTGTGGTTGTAAATTACATTGAAAGTGTTATGGAGATTCCCTATAGATTAGAGTAGTTGAAAATCATAGCTTTTACATATTTTCCACGGAGGGAGGAATAAAATGTAGAGTGAGGTCATAAAGGAGAGAAAACATGCCCTAAATGGGTGCATTTTCAATCCTTTTTTTTATTAAAAAGAGTTTGGTAAAATGGTAAAAGTTTTTATGACAGGGTGTGTAGTCTTGTTGAGATATTTCTTGTTATATGGAAGTGATGTGAAATACATCAAACTATGGGTAGAGACAATGTAACCATTTAGAGGCTTAGTTGACCCTTATTATTCTCAAAATAATGATGAATGTATTACATAGTGGACATGGTTAGCATGTGAATATATTTGTGTTTGTATGTGTCAAGGACATGATCTGTGGTACAAGTGAAAATGAATCATATTGTAAATGGCATAATGCTTTAGAAAGAAATATAGTAGTTTTGAAATTACACAAAGGCAAGTTTGAAGATTAGTTTCCTCTAAGAAATCCATTCATTTAACTATGAATTTTCTCTATCAACTTCTTGGATAATTTTTTTAATAAAATTTTAGTCAAATTAGATATTGTATCAAAACACCAAAATGTATTTAAAATTAAAAGAAGAAAAAAAGTAGAAAAATATTTAAAACCACACAAACTATTTTAACAAAAAAATACTTTATACTAATATTTTTAAACAAATAAATCAAACAACAAAATAACATACACTATCTAGCTCACTCCTTATATGATTAAAGAAACAAAGTGATAATTTTTCCATAAAAAATTGTTTTCAATCTTTAAAACCTTATACTTTTATATATATATATATATATATATATATATATATATATATAATTTAAAATAAAATCTAACATAAATAGAAAGAAAATTAAATAAATTAAAATGCACATATATAATAAATCTATATATGCAATGAATTTATTATCTTTTAAATGTTATAAATGCATAAATTAGCAATACAAGAATTAAAAGAAACACGTTTACAATGTAAATTTAGAAATTAAGTTTGACCACATCTTGATCTTGAGTAACATATCACATTAAATTAGGACAGAGTTTAACTTATAAATGAAATGACATTAATATGGGGATTCAATTTCAAGTAGTGTTGTGATTTTTTTTAGTTTAAAATATATTTTTGAATGTATAAGTGAATTCAAAACAGTGATAAATTATGGGGCACTCGAATATTACATATTAAGCAACTTAAACTCTAAGATTTTAAAAATCTTTGTCCAATTTCAATTAAAATTAAGTAGAAACCATAACTAAAAAAAATCATTTTTATCTATTAATTAAACTACACATTAAATTATAATTGAAAATAAAAATGAATAAAATATAATTCATATTGAAAAACTTGTGATTTTCAATTTAAAATAATAATAAAAAAACAAAAATTAAAAGGTAAATGTCGAGACGGTCAATTATATTGAATGGGTTAAGATAGAAATAGAAAATTATTCACTCCTCCTCTGGTAACCTTGTAATATTAATTGTTGACAATGGAAGTAGAGGACCAGAAAAGTACAGCCATTGCCAAGATTAACTTTCCAAATTAAAGAAAATCCAACGACTTTGCACCGACCTGGATAGATGAAGATGACGTGGATGTCCGAGAATTTCATGAGAAACATATGAAGATTTTGTGTTTGTGTTATCTGTCATACAACAGTGCATATTATTGAAATTTGAATGAATAGAAGGGATGAATGAGTAGGAGAGAACCAGAGAGTTATATGTTTTGATTTTTCTTGTATTTATATTATATTCATGATTTATTTTTCAGTTTTGGTTCGAATATAGTTTTCAATGTTATTGTCTTTTCTCATCAAATCCCTACTAATTTGTCCTCACCTGTTTTGATGTCATTTCCATTCACCGGTTTCCCCTTCCCGTTTTTAATCACAGTATATGTGAGAGCATTGAATCCCAACCTTTAAAGAATTTAGATTTCTATGTCAAAATGGATCTAAACCATTTTCATTTCAGTGGTTGGATAAGTCTTTAGAGTTCATCTTTGAAGGTGCAATTACAAACATATACAGTAGCTTCACTTTATTTCTACTACGTCTCCTCATCACACTAATCTCTTATCTACTATGTCATTTAATATCTTTGCTCTGTTTTGGGTCCGCAATCGCAATAATTCCTCTTAAATTTTAGTTTTCTTTCGATCTTTTCTCTGTTCTTGGTCTCTAATCGCATTAATTACTTACTTGTTTATAATGTTTTGGATTGCAATTACTTACTTGTCTATTTAAAAATGATGTGGATTGCAATTAATAAAAAGTAAAATAAAAGTGAATATATATATTTGATTAGTGTTAATTAAAATTTTTATGAGAGAGAAAGAGAAAAAAATAATGAATATTTTTACGAATTAAAATTTTTGTTTTATATCTGGTTTTTATAATAGGTAAATAATATAAATATAATTGTTTTATTTATTTAAAATATATGAAATAAATGTATTTACTTAATTTAATATAAAAATAAATGGTGTTTTTAAAATTTGGGCAATTCTATGAATAATTGTGTTTTTATATTATGATATATTTGTTAGATGATTTTGATGTTGGAATTTATCTATAGATGTATTTTAGTTATAATATGTGTGCGTTTTTTTTATATGTTAGTGTATTTTTGCATATTTTAAACGAAAATAATCTTATTTGTTTAAGTCATATGATGATGTGCTTATGCTAATTAGATGAAACAATTCGTTGTAAGATGATATAATGTTTAATTTTTTTGCATGTGTAATGTGTATGTGTTTATGTATGTATTTGTTTATTTTGTATATTTTATATGATAATATGTTTTTTGTTTCTTTGATGATATAATGATTGTGTTTTCTTAGATAATATGATGATTTTTTATTTTTAATTGATAAGATGATCTTGTTTGCTACATGATGTATTTGTATATAATGATAGGATAATGATAATGATAATAATGAGAGAGAGAAAGGGGGGGAAGGGGGACAGAGAGAGAGAGAGAGAGGGGTTGAAGGGAGGCCGGGGGGAAGGGAGAGGGGGAGTGAGGGAGGGGGAAAGAGCGAGAGAGAGAGAGAGAGAGAGAGAGAGAGAGAGAGAGAAAGTGGGGAGGGCAGGAGAGAGAGGGATTGAGGGGGGGGAGCGGAAGAGGGTGAGAGAGGGAGAGAGAAAGAGAGAGAGAGAGAGAGGGAGAGATGGGATGGGAGAGGGAGAAAGAGGGAGAGAGAGAGAGAGAGAGGAGGGGGTGAGAAAGAGTGGGGGCCGAGAGAGAAAGATAGAGAGAGGGAGAGAGGGGGAGAGAGAGAGAGAGA
>JAXQQM020076084.1:75000-135150 GCA_034641835.2 Pinus albicaulis
GAGAGAGAGAGAGAGAAGAGAGGGTTGGGAAAGAGACAGAGAGGGGGAGGGAGAGACATAGGGGGGGAGGGGAGATTGTTACAGGTCAAATAACCTCCTCATCAACTTAGAGGAGAAGATAAATATGGAAGGAATACAAAGAACTAAACTAAACCTACTTCTGCCAAGGTAACACACCCCTATAGCGGCCAAAGAGCGTTATAACACACCTAATCCATGAAAAAGGTCGCATTAGTGGCTAGGGCAGCGTTACCTGTGTTTTGAGTTTGAAACAGGAAAAACCCACGGAGAATGATTTGAAATTCTAGCTTTTTCTCATAAGAGAGTCAGTACAAAATGGAAACTGCAAAGCACTAGTCTCTTATTGGGCCTTGCCAAAAACAACTAAACTCTCAAGAAAGGCAAAAGCATGGAAAGTTGAGGAAACATCTTGGTTTTTTCTATTTAGAACTGGTGGAAGGAGAAAGGCAATGATTGCTCTCTCCATCTCCTATAAAATGGAGCTGTAGGCTCTTGGTTCAAGGTCGAAGGTTTGTCAAGGTTTTTTTAATACATGTGAAGCAGAGCATTATTGTTCTAGTGTGAAGGTCAAAGGTCAAAGAGGTTCATTGAGAACTTGTTGATCAAGACATCACCACATTTAGAGATAGAGAGATTGGAAGGTTGAGGAGGGCTTGGTACGACTGACGTTTGTAATCCTCCTTTTTATAAATCAATAGAACTGTATCTGTTTTGCCCATTCTATGCGTCAATATTGTTATTGTTTCTCAATTACTTATATAGCATGAGATGAATGACTTAGATGTGCATTGTTTAATGTTTATCATATATTAACTTAATTGATAGAAAATGCATATTGTGGTAGAGATTACATGGGTGCTTTGATTGATCATAGGGTCGAGATTTGGAGCTAGTGAAGGAGGATCTCTACTTCGCCACTTAGCACTCTCCAAGAGACTTTAAGATCTGAAAGAGGTAATCTTCCATCTTATTCCATAAAGTTGTTTAAGTTGATATGAACATGTATGTATCTTCTTTGTGAACTATACAACTAATCTTACTATCTGCCTCGAGCACCGGAAATCCCTGAGAGGGATATTCGAGAACCAACAACCCAAGCATTTTACCCTATAGCAAAATTGGCGACTCCACTGGAGAGTTTTAACCCCAAGTTTCTGGATTTTTTCCTTCCTTCATTCCTCTGTTCACATATCCTTCTAACCAGCTTTTATGCCTAGTAAACATTTCAAAAGCTCACAAATTTCAGTCATGTGCCCTTTTGGCCATCTGAAGAACTTTACCCTGGCTAACGCTGCCTTTGTCAGTATTCCAGAGCATTATAATGTGGCCTAGCTTTGATTACAGTGTGTTAGTATCTGCATTAACGCTGTCTCTGCTCAGAACCAGTGCGTTACTCAGCCAAAAAATTGTTGTTCACCCCTGTGTTGTGTTCCTTTTTGGTTGCAGAGTTTTTGCCATCAGAACCACTCCTTGACTGAATCCCTGTGCTTGTTTACCATCTGGCATTGCTATTTGTTTGTTCTTGTTTGAAAAGTTAGTGTCGAATACATTTACTTTATCTCTCTCTCCCCCATGCTCTCCCTCTTTCTCTCTCTTCCCCTCTGTCACTCTGACTCTCTCTTTCTCTCTCCCCCTCACTCTCTATCCTTTTCTCTCTCACTCTCTCCCTCCCCCTTCCACTCTCTCCCCCATGTTCTCTCTCTCTCTCTCTCTCTCTCTCTCACACACACACACACACACACACACACGTGATATATCTCCCCCCTCTCTCTCTCTCTCACTCTCACCCACTCACTCTCTCCCCTCTCTCTCACTCTCTCTCTTTCTCTCTCTCCCTCCCACCCCTCTCTCTCTCTCCCTCTCTCTCCCTCTCCCATCCCTCTCTCTCTTTCCCCCTCCCCCTCTCTCACTCTCTCTCTTTCTCTCTCTCCCTCCCACCCCTCTCTCTCTCTCACCCCCTCGCTTGCTCTCTATATCCCTCTCTCTATCCCTAACTCTCTCTCTCTCTTTCTCTCTCTCCCACCCCTCTCTCACCCCCCCCCTCTCTCTCTCTCTCTCTCTCCCCGCTCTCTCTCTCTCACTTTCTCTCTCATCCCCCCTCTCCCCCTTCCTCTCTCCGTCTCTATTCCCCTCTCTCTCTCTTGTCTCTCTCCCCCTATCTCTTTCTCTATTCTCCTCTCTCTCTCTCCCCCACGTCTCTCTCTCTCCTTCCATCTCTCATGCTCTCTCTCTCTCTCTCTCTCTCTCTCTTCCTCTCTCTCCCCCCCTTCTCTCTTTTCCTATCCTCCTCTCTCTCTCTCCCCCACCTCTCTTCCCCTCGCTCTCTCTCTCTCCTTCCATCACTCTCTCTCTCTCTCTCTCTCTCCCCGATCTCTCTATCTCTCTCCCCACCCTCTCTCTCTTGTTGTCTTCCCCCTAATCTCTCTCTCTCCCACCTCTCTCTCCATCTCTCTCTTCCCCCTCTCTCTCGTACCCTCTCTCTCTCTCCTTCTCCCCCTCGATCCCTCTCTCTCTCCCCCTCTCTCTCTCTCTCCCTCACTCTTTGTCCCTCTCTCTCCCACCTCTCTCTCTCTCTTCCTCTCATCCCCCCTTGTATTTCTCTATCTCTCTCCCTCTATCCCCCCCTCTCTCTATCCCTCTCTCTCTACCTCTCCCTTTATCCATATTTCTCTCTCCCCCTCTCTCTCCCCTGCCCTCTATCTCTATCCCTCGCTCTCTCTCTCTCCTCCCACTATCTCTCTCTCTCCCCCCCCATCTCTCTCTCTCTCCCAGCCCCCCCTCTCTCTCTCACCCTCCCCAACCTCTCTTCCTTTCCCCCTCCCTCTCTCTCTCCCAATCTCTCTCCCTCTCCGACTCTCTCTCTCTCTCTCTCTCTCTCTCTCTCTCTCTATCTCTCCCTCTCCCCCTGCTCTATCTCTCTTTCTCTCTCTTCGCCCCTCTCCCCCCACCTCTCTTTCTCTCTCTCCACCCACTGCCCCTGTCTCTCTCTGCCCCCCCACTCTCTATCTGTCTCTATCCCTCTCTCTCTCCCTCTGTCTATCTCTATCCCTCTATCTCTCTCTCCTCCTAGTATATCTCTCTCTCCCTCTCCCCCATCGCTCTCTCTCTCTCTCCCTCCCACCCCCCTCTCTCTATTTCCGTCCCACCCCCCTCTGTCTCTCTCCTCCTCCCTCCCTCTCTCCCTTTCCCCCTCCCTCTCTCTCTGCCACTCTCTTTCCCCCCACCTCTCTTTGTCTCTCTCCACCCACTGCCCTTGTCTCTCTCTGCCCCCACACTCTCTATCTATCTCTTTCCCTCTATCTCTCCCCCTCTCTCTCTCCCACCCTCTATATCTATCCCTCACTCACTCTCTCTCTCTCTCTCTCCTCAGTATCTCTCTCTCTCTTCCTCCTCCTCCTCTCTCTCTCTCTCTGTCTCCACCCCCCCCACTATCTCTCTCACTCTCGCTCCCTTATCTCTCTCACTATTCCTCTCTGTCTCTCTCCCCCCTTTCTCTCATACACTCTCTCTCTCCCTGTCCCTCCCACCCTGCTCTCTCTCTCCCCATCCCCCCCCCACTCTCTCCCCCCTCTCTCCCTCTCTCACACCCCCTCTCTCTCCTCATATCTCTCTCTCTCTTCGTCTCCCCCTCTCTCTTCGTCTGCCCCTCTCTCCACCTCTCTCCCCCTGCCTCTCTCTGTCTCTCTCCCTGCCTCTCTCTGTCTCTCTCCCCCTGCCTCTCTCTGTCTCTCTCCCCCTCACTCTCTATCCCTTTCTCTCTCACTCTCTCCCTCCCCCTTTCGTTCTCTCTCTCTCTCTCTCACACACACACACACACACGTGCTATATCCCCCCCCCCTCTCTCTCTCTCTCTCTCTCTCTCTCACATGCATGCTATATCCCCCTCCCCCTCCTCTATGTCTCACTGTCTCTCTCTCTCTCTCGCACGTGTGCTATATCCCCCCCCCTCTATGTCTTACTGTCTCTCTCTCTATCTCTCTCTCTCTCTCTCTCTCCTCCTACCTCCCCCTCTCTTCCTCTCTCCATCTCCCCCTGCTCTCTCTCTCTCTCTCTCTCTCTTCCCCCCTCTTGCCCTGCCTCTCTTTATCTCTCTCCAACCACTTCCCTTGTCTCTCTTTAACCCCCCACCCCCCCCACACTCTCTATTTATCTCTTTCCCTCTCTCTCTCCCCCCCTCTCTCCCCCCTCTATCTCTATCCCTCACTCTCTCTCTCTCGCCCCACTATCTCTCTCTCTCCTCCTCTCTCTCTCTCTCTCTCCCTCTCCCCCACCTCTCTCTCTCTCACTCTTTCTCCCTTCTGCCTCTCTCTTTCTCACACTCTCTCCCCCTTTCTCTCACTCTCTCTCTTTGTCTCCCTGTCCATCCCACACCCTCTCTCTCTCCACCTCCTCCCTCTCTCTCTTTCTCCCCCCCTCTCTCTCACCCACTCTCTATCTCCCTCGATCTCTCTCTTCGTCTCCCCCTCTCTCTCTCTCCCCTACGCTCTCTCTCTCTCTTTCTCTCTCTTCCCCCTACCTCTCTCTGTCTCACTCCCCATCACTCTCTATCCCTGTCTCTCTCACTCTCTCCCTCCCCCTCCCGCTCTCTACCCCCCGCCTTTCTCTGTTTCACTCCCCCTCACTCTCTATCCCTATCTCTCTCACTCTCTCCCTCCCCGTTTCGCTCTCTCCCCCCTGTTCTCTCTCTCCCTCCCACCCCCTAGTCTCTCTCTCTCTCTCTCTCTCTCTCTCTCTCTCTCTCTCTCTCTTTCACATGTGCTATATCACCCCCCTCTCTCTCTCCCACTGTCTCTCTCCCCCCACTTTCTCTCTCTCTTTCTCTCTCCCCCCTTCTCACTTTCTCTCTTTCTCTCTCTCCCACCCCTCTCTCTCTCTCTCTCCCCCTCCCCCCACTTTTTCTCTCTCTCCCTCCCACCTCTCTCTCTCTCTCTCACTCTCTCTCTCTTTCTCTCTCTCCGTCACACCCCTCCCTCTCTCTCTCCCCCTCCCCCCACTTTTTCTCTCTCTCCCTCTCCCCCTCCGCCCCTCTCTCACTCTCTCTCTTTTTCTCTCTCCCTCCTACCCCTCTCTCTTTCTCTCCCTCTCCTCCCCCCTTCTCTCTCCATCTCCCTCTCCCCCCCCACCTCTCTCTCCCTCTCTCTCACTCCCTCCCTCTCTCTCTCCCTCTATCTCTCTCTCAGCCCCTCACTCTCTCTCTCTCTCTCTCTCTCCATGTCCCCCTCTGTCCCCCTCTCTCCCTCTCTCTCTCTCTCTCTCTTTCTCTCTCTTCCCCTTCTCCCCCAACCTCTCTATGTATTTCTCCCCCTTACTCTCTATCCCTCTCTCTCTCTCCCCCCCGCTCTCTCTCTCACTATTTCTCTCCCCCCACTTTCTCTCTCTCTCTCTCTCTCCCCCCCGCTCTCTCTCTTACTATTTCTCTCCCCCCACTTTCTCTCTCTCTCTCTCTCTCTCCCTCTTCCCCCTATCTCTCTATCAGTTTCTCTCCCTCTCTCCCCCAACTCTCTCTCTCTCTCCCTCTCTCTCGTTCCCTCTTTATCTCCCTCTCTCTTGCCTCCCTCTCTCGCTCTCTCTCTCCACCCTCTTTCTCTCTCTCCCTCTCTCCCCCTCGCTCTCTCTTTCTCCCTCTTACCTCTCTCCCGCTCACACACACTCTCTCTCTCTCTCTCTCCTATCTTTCCCCATCTCTCTCTCTACCCCCACATCCACTGCATCTATCCATATCATACCACCCCCTATCTTGTGATCTTACTGTCACTTTCTCCTCCACTATCAACCCCTCTCTCTCTGCCCCACCTTTCACCATTTCTCTCTCCATCTCCCTTGGTCACCTATTCTTTTTATTTTACAATTGGATTTCTAAAATTATTAATAAAATAAATAATTCATTAATAAACATTATTAGATAAAATAATATAAATACAAATATTTGTCCTTAACATATATTCACCCTAAATGAAAAAGAAAACACACCTTAAAAATATATATAATTTATAATATTTATAGTCACTTGAAAAAAAATTATATATATATATATATATATAATTAATTAATTTTGATTTAGCTTAACCTCACTATAATGAATTGAGATTTTTATATCATAAACTAAATTTAACTTTAATGAAAGTGATGGTAAGAGATTAAGATTGTCAATTAAAGGAAGTTGTTTACATTTTTATCATCTTTTTATCAAATTTTTAAGTAAATTAATTAATATTAATTTAAGAAATACTCTAATTTAATACAAAAGTGATAAATTATTCTTTTCCACAGATGTAAACATAAAATGTATTCAAACAAACTATCACTTGGTAAAATATAGTGTACATTTTAACCCAAATATATACCGTATAAAATGAGTGGATAAAAATCACAATAAATTGACATTAAACTACAACAATATATATTTTTTTCTTAGAATTAAATTATAGGGTTATATTATATATTTATATTTATTGTTTCAACACTTGAGTGCTGAAGAGCTTTGCCATGGTATTGGCACATACGTCTCACCAATCCATAGCTCCACCCTTGTAAATACAAATAAATGCAAGCATGAAAGAAGACATGTACAGAAAAAAAGAAATTACAATGGCGGAGGGAGGGCATGAGTTCGAGTACTCACCAACACTTTGAGGGCTTGGGCTTTTTCATAGTTAATATGTGCAAAACGATTAACTTGTAAATTTTAGAGTGACGATGCTATAGAAAAGTTTGAGATTATGATTCGCGAGATAATGTATGAAAAATCTTGTTATTTCTTCTCCGCTAATGATACAGCTCTACAAATTGGTTATTCATTTACCCGTACAATTCTACAGACTATACAACTCTAGTCAACTTCTTAGCATGAGATCCATTAAAATTATTACTAACCAGCCATGCCAAACTCGGTGATGTAATAAAATTAGTCTGGGCTTTGAGGCCTTGGGCTTTTTCATAGTTAATATCCGCGAGATAATGTATGAAAAATCTTGTTATTTCTTTTCCGCTAATGATACAGCTCTACGTATTGGTTATTCATTTACCCGTACAATTGCACAGACTATACCATTCTGGTCAACTTCTTAGCATGAGATCCATTAAAATTATTATTCGGTGATGTAATAAAATTAGTCGGGGTTTGTAAAAACTTTCAAAGCCAATGATGGAAAAATTAAATACAAATCTAGCTATAACGAAATCGTCAACAAAATTTATGTTATTATGGTTAGTGAAATTTATATTACTCTGGTTTTTCAGAACAAAGAAGGCTTGAACTAGGGAAAAGCAATAGATGGAAAAACTAAATAAAAATCTAGCCATAACCTAATCCTCAAAATTTTTGTTACTTTCACTTTCCAGAACAAATAAAGCTTGAACCAAGGACATAAACCCAACTCAGAACCATTGCACAACTACTTGGCTGAAAATACTTTTAAAGATTTATAGGGAATGCTATTAGTGGATAGTTATGGTTTATGATCTTAAGTCTTGGGTTTATGATCTTAACTCTACGGTTTATGATCTTAGTCTAGGTTTTAATATCTGTTTTAAATTAGATCTTAAGTCTAGGGCTTATGTTGATTGATTGCTGTAGTATAGATGCTACCTATGGTGGAAAATATATTTATCTGGGAAACAAGGAAAACATAAAATTTCATATACTCCAACTACATCTTGCTATTCAGCTCATATAATGAGATGTCAACATCCAATACCCACCCAGCTTCAAATCTATTAAGCATTCGATCTTGGTCGAACAGCTGGAGGAAGGATTCAATCTCGTGTGGGTTTGAGCGGAAATTGGACGAATTAGACGAAGAAGGAAGTTTATCTCCTTCAAAGATGAGATGAGATTCCAACATTGCCTAAGTTTTACACGTTGGACCACTATACCATCCAAAGTATCTGTAATACCATGGCGATGAAGGTTAGTATGGACAACCTCTCAAGCAATCAAGAAGAGGTCAATTGAAATTGTTTTCAAGAACTTTATTGGATTTGATACTAAATTGCTTCTTGTCAAATTAAGAAACGTGATATCTAACGGAGAAACTAAATTTAATGCGGCGATAGTAAGAAAAGTGATATCTGACGGTGACACTAAATTTAAGGCCAACGCAGAAATGAAACCTAAATCGAACATGATAAACTGATTATTAAAATCAACAAGGAGGGAAGGCCGGTTCGGTTTAAAGAGACTAAATTAACAGCAGGAAGTTTAAACTAATTAAACCAATAAGGAGGAAGATAAACTAATTAAACTAAATGAAATAGAGACTAAATGAAAAGAAAAAGTTTAAACTAAAAACAAAATACATTATATATTAAATTTCAACAAACAAACATAAAAAAATAAATAAAGTACCTGGAACAATTTCGACTACTCAACAGAAAAGCCGAACAAACTCAATGTCTGTAAATGGATACCTCATTCATAGAAAGAACATTGATCTCAATCTTTTGCATGGAGCAGAGTATAACATCCTCATTGCCACTGAAGACCACAAAGACAAAAAAACCAGACACCTAGATGAAATTACTTCCCACACAAGAAAATTGTCAATAAAGGAGGGTGAAGATTGTCAATAAAGGAGGGTGAAGATTTGAAATTTATAGGTGCTCCCACTTCCTTTTTTTTCCTTCAATACAAAAATTCTCCGCTCCCATTTTCTTTTTCTTTTTCAAGATCAATGGATATATTTAAACGGATATATTTTAGCCAGTTCTCCAGCTTCGTAGAAGGAATCCGCCACGTATTTGCCACTCCCACGATTACGAATTCTAACCAACTCATCCTTCTTGTTAACTACTTCTGAGAAAGTTTACCCTTTGACTTCCTGTCATTTTTTAAGTGAAAAAGATCAGGTAATAATTACATTTTTCTAGATTTGAATTTGTGTTATTTTGGAATTAATTTCTTAGATGAATTTAGTTTAAATGCAAGGTATGATTTTTAAAATACTATATCTAACCGTAAGAATATAAGAAAGGGAATACATAAAATTTGTTAAAAATTTAATACAGGTATTTTTACATATTAAAAAAACCTTTTTAATTTAAGAGAGTAGAAAAATTATATCATAATTCTATAGCATTTCATGTACAATTGCCAAAAAGTTATACCATAAAGTTCATATAATTTTATGATAACATTTTATCTTTGACATACACTATTGTGTATATTCACAAAAACAGGGAGGTTAGAATTTTTCAATTTCAATATCGCATGGTGGCTAGAATTTAGAAACGTCTATAAATATTATATTAATAATATGGATTTTTTTAATATTCAAATTAGATATTATTTTGGTCTTTAATATATATATTTTTTTTTTAAATTGAAATTTTGGTCTAATTTTTTAAGTTAAAAATTTTAAATGATAATTTTGAAATTCTAAAAAGTCTATTTAAAGTTAGCTACTAAAATATTATTTTCTTTTCAAAATCAACAACACTCTAAAAATAAATGAATGCATGAATTTAAATTTATTTATAATAATATAAAATAGTTTTCTCTATACACAAAAATTATAATTAAAAAAAAAAACAATAATGATATAAAATAAACTTAGTGTGTAAAAATCATAATTAAAAGGAAGCATTTTTAATGATATAAAATTAACTTTAGTTTTATATTTTTATGGTTTATAAAAGACTTTCTAAAACCTAAACATATAGAATAAAAGTTAATAGGAAATTTAAATTGAAGTATTCAACAATTTAAATTATAGTATTAAAAAAGATATTAACAATAAAAAATATTTTAATGATAATTATAAGAAAAAACTTTTTTTCTTACTGGTTACTAGTTGGTGATTATAAGAGGTGTGGTTTTTCTTGAATCACAATGATGATGAGTCAACTAAGAGTTAATGATCGTTATTCCCTCTACTAGTTTAAAAACTTATTATTCATTTTCCCACTAATTAAAAAAATTATAAAAAATTGCTTTGATATTTATTTTTAATAATATTATTTGATATAAAAGAATATGATATCATTGAAAGAATATATATATATATATATATATATATATATATATATATATATATATAATAAATTCATAATTGTTTTTTACCTTTATGTGGTAGTTGGCTTAAGTGCCAACTAATGGTTATATTATTTTATGTTAAGAAACTAAGACATTTATTCTTTCTTGAGAAATTTAATTAAGTAAAATTAATTTTTTTTTATTAAGTAAAATTTAGTATTGGAAAGTGGTTCCATAAAAAAGTAAAAGACTCATGGTAAAAGTGTTCCAAGAACTGAACAGAAATAGAGTTAAGACGGTTACCCTACCCTCTGAGGATAAAGGTACATCCCACTGAAGAAGAAAGGTTCTATTCGGTAGCTAAGGAGAGGAATTATTGTGAAGAATTCCTAAGCTTGTGGTGACTAGTGGAATTACTCAGATTCCTAAAATTCCTGGAATAGAAGACTGGACTGGAAGTCCCGAGGTCTCTTCCGAAACTCCTGTCAACTCACTTAACTTAGGTGTGGAGCAGGGGGGAGAGACGAGGACGTAATTGCCTCTCTAGAGGAGACGAGGACGTAATTGCCTCTCTAGAGGACATCAGCTGTATCTGAAAGATAGATAAGTATATCAGTCATTGGGGGATTTATTTTTTGATTGTAAAGGAGTAATTAGTTATATTTTAATGGTTTGTAGCTATTATTGTATTTTTTTTTTATGAAATAAGGAAATATCTGAGTATTCTCTTTAAATAAATAGGACTGCCAGAAAATATTTCTTAAAGTATTTAGAGCATGTGGTAAACAAAGGCATGACTAGAGTTAAGCAAAACCAAATATCGAATGAAGTTATAAACTAACTCTTTTAGCATCTATAAATAGAGAACTGTTAACGTAGAGCATTTGAGAAGAAGGCTCCAAGTAGGTTGTCCTCTGCAACTATGATAAACACATACATAATGGTTTGGAAATTAATCTAAAAACTGAACAAAAAGTAAATTCAGAACCTTAAAATCACAGGAAAGAAGAATTTGTAGACAACGGTTGAACAAGCTAAGACATGCATAACGGATTTCTAGACAAATAGGATGCCTGAGAGAGGGGGCATCATATAGAGAATGTTATCAGAGAAATAGAGATATGAAAAAGACACATGCAGAATCAAGAACTAAAATTGTTGTTAAACCATTCTTGAATTGTTATATATATATATATATATATATATATATATATATATATATATATTTATTGGAACATAAGACAGTAAATAGAATATGGAAAATAGACAGTTGTACTAATCCTAAAGACTGCTTAATACTACATCTCTATCTCTATTCTTGAAACAACAAAATTGAATGAGTAATAGAACATTGGCAAAGCAAAACCATGACCTTATTCTAGTAATAGCATGAACGTAATTGCAAACCAAATACCGGAAAGATTGTGTACCTATTTCCGAATTGTATAACTCAAGAATGAAAAGAGATTCACTCAGATATGCAGGAATATATATATATATATATATACCTATGCACATAATTACAAAATATTACTATAAAGAAATTATACACGAAAGGTTTTCTTCTCTCATATAGTGATAGCGCTGAAGGTTAATTAAAGAAGTTAGAAATCAAACACTGTAAATTGGAAGTAAGTGCCCTGGTGGCCAAATACCAAGTACTTAAGAATGAATAGTACAAAAAATCATAATTGTTATTCTTGTCAACTGTATCCCTGAACTGGGTAAAGCCCGTGAAAACTCAAACAAGAGTAGAAATGAAATTAGAATGGAGGTGTGAAGGCTCATTGAAAAACCAGGGCTTCAAGTTTGAAGCAGGGCTTGTTGCAACTAGAATCCTGTAACACAACCTTTCATCGGAGGAGAATACTTGGTGGGCAAGAAAGTCGAATCAGCCGAGGACCGGTATCAAGCATACCAAAGGAATTCAACTACAGTGCCAGACTGACAAGATTACCTGTGCATGAAAAAAAAATGAGAAAACTGTAAGAAAACTGAGAATGAGACTTTGTTAACCAATATTTATGTTAGGTACAAGAAATACAGGAATATGTGTAGCTTTACCTGTGGAAGCTACTCCATGTAGGTTTGAAAATCTAACCTGAAAATTAACCAAGAATATGGGTCATTAGATTGCGTTCAAATGGGAATAGAGAAATGCAAGCTAGTAAAGATTTCTGCTCTCATAAGAAAATAACCCCAACCTACCTATGAGATTCACCGAGGGTATAATAGGGAAACCATGGTGCTTCAGTCGGACGTATGAGCTCGAACCTCCTCTACGGACAAAGAAAAAAAAAATACAAACTTAGAGAAGCACAGGGAACTAAGAAGTGGAGAAAACTAGAGATTGATGCTAATAAGAAAATGATAAAAGAAGCAAAAGAGGTACTCCAATTGAATTCTCAGAGATAAAAACCACCCAAAAACAAATACGCTAAGGGTTCATGTAAATGGGACAAACCGGAATGAGATACCCACCGTCGGTGAAGAAACCTGAAACGAAGCCGAGTGAACCATGTGAGAGGCATAATGTTGTGGTAACGAGATATACTTGGAGAGCTCTGTGACGGAGTCTCATGAATGAATGGGAAACGATTAGGGTTAGGTTATTCAACACCCTAACGAATCAAACCCTAAAACAATTACGATCATGGATTCCAGCCTACGCAAATCGATGGCAGAAGGGACTCACAACTTTCCGCTTGTGGAGTGCTTGCCAGGCTATGCGGGTTAAATTAAAACAATCCAATCATTGCAAAGGTTTTCATAGTAACCATTAAAACAACAACATGATGTTCAAAAATCAAAACTCATAATGTGTGCTATGAATTTAAAGTGATTGTCAATTAAATTCAGATCTTGTCGTAATAAAGAAATAGGAAAATCAATCACAAGTAAACCAAGGCCAGATACGATGACAGCTGCATGCCTCGAAACATGCGAAGAGTACCTAATCCTTTATGAGGCAGCAATAAGCAAATTTTTTTTATCCGAAATACAGTACTGCTAATATATGAAATTGGTATGTCTATTTCATAGGCAATAATCGGGTTTGGTTATAGTTAGGTGATAAAATTAATTATGGTGAATGTAAAAGTGTAAAGTCAATTTTTTTTATGAGTATGGTAGTATGTTACAAGAGGTATCAGGTCAGCGTTCACATGTTGAGACCCTAGGGGTCACCTAATAAGACAAACTGTGTGTAAATGATGCACAACTAAGAAAAAAAAGCATAGCAGGAGACGATATGAGGAGGGGGTCAACATAGCAAACACCCCAGCACACAGGGGAACTTGTACCCCAACCAAAATCAGAAATGAATCCTGAGATGTGGATTCAGCTGAGTGTAAATCAACACCAACAAACTAGTAGACTGCTGGAAGAAAATCAGCACCAGACTAATATTCTACTAAACACATTGCAGAAGCTACAGGAAGAAATGGTCTGGTCAGGAGTGATAATGAGTGCTTAATGCAAGAGCAAGAAAGGATTCTCAAGAGTCTTTCTGACAAGTAGAATTGGGGAGTGATACAACCCAACCCTGATAGAGACATGCAAGAAGGAAACAAATGACAAGAAAGGGACCAAACTACTAACAAAATTAAAAAGAACAACAAGAAGTTAAGAAATATAAAGTAAAACTGCAAGGTGAGTTTCGAAAGATAAAACCACCTACATTTGATCGAGAAGCGGAGGAGGTGGCTGAAGCATGGTTGATAAATATGAACAAGTACTTTCAATTCTATGAGTATAGCAGCAATATTAAAGCCAGATTGGCCATCTATATGCTGAGGGAGAAGGCCACACTATGGTGGGAGGAGGTTAAGAATTTTTGAAGCATAGAATATCAGGACGTGACTTGGGATACATTCTACCAATATTTTAAATATAAGTACCTAACTGAGAGCTTCTATGATGAAAAGTACAGAGAGTTTCACGGTTTAAAATTGGGTCAATTGACGATGGATGAATACATAACCAAGTTCACTTCTTTACTTCGCTACGTTCCTTATCTAAGGGACGAAAAATCTAAAGTTCAACGGTTCCTGAGTAGTTTGCCGACTCACATGAATAAACGAATTGAGTTCATGAATCCAAGAACCATGGATGAGGAAATTCGTAAGGAAAGAATGTGTTATTAGCAATCTAAGGCAAAAGGAGAGCTAGGTAAAAACTGGCAATCAAAGAAAGAGTATAAATGCAACTCAAATTTAGGGAAAAGTAGAACCAATAATTTTAAGAATGCTGCAAGAAGTTCAATGAGTAAACAGTTTGGCATAAACCATCAAAGAATCGAGTGGCCTGTAGAAGATAAACCCACAGAGGCTTCCAGCAAGCCAGACCAAGGACAAAATCAAAAACCACCCCTATAGTGTTGGGGGTGTGGTGAGGCTCACTATTATAGGAACTGTCCGCAACGGGGGAGGGGCGAAGCGGTTGCTAATCTACAAGAAGCTTCTACAGTGGTAGATGTAGCCAGAAATGTACCCAGAATTAACGCAACATTGGAAGACGGTCAGGCGAATTACCAACCAATGATGATAGAGTTAGAAGGTAAGCCACTCCCACAACCTATTTCTATTTTGGTTGACCCAGGTGCAAGTTTAAGCTATGTAAATCTCAAATTAGTACAAATATGTAAATTGCAAAGTCAGAAATTCAAGAATCCATGGCTGGTAAAGTTAGCCACTACAGCAAAGAGAAACATTTGTGCCAAAATTCCGAACTGTGCACTAGAAATTAGTGAACAACAACTAACTGTGGATTTGAATAAATTACCGTTGGGATCCTATGATGTGCTACTAGGCATGGATTGGTTGGAGAAGCACTCGACATTGTTGGATTGTAAGGAAAATATTATATATTATAGAATGAAATATGGAACTCCTAAGGAGATTCAAGGAATAAAGAAACCCCTATAGCTATGTCCTATTACAGCGTCTCAAATGAGTAAGTGCATGAGGAAGGGATGTCAGATATATGTTATTAAAGTGGGTTTTACTAATTCCAAAGAAAAGACTCCGATGATGGAAAACATTTCGGTAGTGAAAGATTTTATGGACGTGTTTCCAGAGGATGTACCAACTTTGCCACCCAGAAGGGACATTGATTTTACTATTGAGTTGATGCCTGAAGCATCACTGATTTCAGGAGCACCTTACCAAATGAGTGTACCATAATTAACCGAATTGAAGATGTAGTTACAATAATTGTTGGATAAAGGGTATATTTGACCAAGTGTGTCCCCTTGGGGAGTGCCAGTGCTATTTTTGAAGAAGAAGGATAGAACTCTCTCTCTCTCTCTCTCTCTTCCACTCTCTCTCTCTCTCTCTCTCTCTCTCTCTCTCTCTCTCTCTCTTCCCCTCTCTCCCCCAACCTCTCTTTCTCTCTCTCCACCCACTGCCCCCGTCTCTCTCTGCCCCCCACTCTCTATTTGTCTCTTTCCCTCTCTCTCCCCCCCTCTCTCTCTCCCACCCCCTATCTCCATCCATCCCTCACTCTCTCTCTCGCCCCAATATCTATCTCTCCTCCCCTTGCTCTCTCTCTCTCTCTCTCTCTCTCTCTCTACTTGTAATATTCCTATTTTAGCTCATATCTAAATGGAATATTAAGATTTTTCTTTTATCACCTAGAGGCTAACTAAATGGGTAAGAAGGCCCATGCTTATGGAAAACATGAATAAATTCCCTCATAATGTGGAAGGGATCATCAGAGTAGCTTAATTTTTCACCCTCAAGTGTGAAAAGGGGCAAATGCGTGAAGACAAGGTCATGTTTGACCAAGTCAACAGCGTTGCCATAGGAGGAGTGGATCACTTTATGAGACAGCGCAATGTGAATGAGGAAGAGGATATTTGGTGGAGGAGACCATAATGGATGGGGGCCCATGGAGAGAGAGCTCTAACTTGTTTAAAAGGAGGGCAAGGCAACCATTGTTACTCATGCTTTGTATTATTCATCTTATTGTCTATTCAGACATTGTGCATTCTTTGCTGTTTAGCAAGAGTTGCCGGGAAAATTCCTGTTTAGGATTCCTTCTCCTTCTTGAGAGGCCTCTTGAGGGATTGTTCTTCATTCTCCACATTTCTTGGCTCAAAGCCAAAGCATCCTCCTCCAGGACAACGTTATTGCTGCAGCAGCATAATTTTGTGTTGCAGGGTGTTGCAGTGGGGACTCCACAACACCATTTCCTTGGCTCATCTGTCAGAAGAGGGAGCTTTTATTCCTCTGGGAGGTTATTGATGGATATTCCTGAGCATATTGTAGATCATTGGCATTAGGTCAAGCATTCCTCTTTACCAACAGTGCAGTCCCTTCTCTAGACTGCATTATTTCTAAGTGCCAGTGCAGTGGGGACTTGCTCCACTATTTTGGAGGGTGAGATCTTCAGGGATTGGATAAACCTTTCACCTGAGAGATCCTTTGGATGAGATTCAGCCATAATTTGTAGCATCATCATATATCTACATCCATTTCTGTTTTCTGAGTTGCAGCTGCTACCCAGCAACTCCGACATTTCTGCAGAATTGCCATTTTGTGTATATTTCATCCAATCCTTTTAAGGATTGTGTATTGTAGTTTCCAGGGGTTTAGATCTTACTCCCCCTTCTTTATTTAAGCTCCACATTTCTGTATCTATGTATTGACATTATTTTTCAGAAATTCCTCTTCATGGATTGCGCAGTCATAGCCAAGGCTTCTCTTGTGTAGCAGTATTTCTTCATGTGCCATGTATATGTTTCATTGGGGCTACATTGCCTAGCTTGAGAGATAATTTTCCTCAATATATTGTATACATTATTGCTGCTATAATCTAATGTAATGGTTATGTGGATCTTGTGGCATTCTTGTATTAATGCATTCACTACTATTTTCTAGCTCATGTTTATATATTGTTGATCTCCACATTGGTAATATCTTGAGATATTCCCAATAGTGTAGCTGTTCCTAATTTGGAATATTACAATGGTATCAAAGCATGATCTCTGGCTCAGCCTGTGAGTCTCAGCCAAAGAAGACCAATATGATGAAAAAAAATAGTTTACTCTCATCTATTTTCAGATCCAGAGGAGACCTCTCCAAGGAGGTCAAGAAGATTGAATAAGGAGAAGAGGAAGGACCATGCACTTCCTACTCTCACAAAGAAGAAGACCAGAAGCATGAAGAACACTTGGAATTTGAAATTCTAAGTGAGTACCTGGCTGAATACCAAGCTAAACCTAGAGCATTCCAAGAGACTTCTACTGGCACCAGATCCAAAGCCTTTTTGGTTTTCGAAGGACATGCGTGAGGAGGAGATCTCACAGAGAGATTTCAGTAGAAGTGCACTCCCACACATCATGGAGTGCAAGATTCTTCATTAGTTTGAGGAGGTTCTTCCCTTCTCTCAGGAGCAGATAGTAGATGGAGGACATCTTCGGATGGATAACATCTCTTATGACTGTGTTGGACATTCTTTGAGCCATGCACATCATGATGGGAGGTTTTTTCCTACCACCTATTTGGATCCTCATAGGGTCAAATTGATCCTCGAGAAGATTTCATTTCAAGATCCCATGAAGTGCAACAATCTGATTTGGGATGATGGTAGCCCTCATGGGAGGAGTACCAAGATGAAAGGTGGAAAGAGACATCCACAATTGGTTGAGTGGATGATGAGCAAGGAGCTGGTGAGCTACTTGTAGATTTATGATACCGGGCAGCAGGAGGCTTGGTTGCGCTAGTTACTCTTGAAGGAGTTTGGCCATCACTTGGTATACACTCTATCCAAGGGTATGATGATGGAGAGGATGTGGTAGGATGCTGACATCATGGAGCAACAAAGAGTATGGGTGCATAGTGATGATGCAACACTCATGTCATTCACTATATCTTCATCACATATCTTGTATGATGAAAGCATGAGGAAGTAGCAAAAACATTTGTTGTTGGGGTTATTCATTGGAGAGCATGAGCAGATTTGCTCTCATTTCTTGTATGATGTTGCAGGAATAGGAGATGGCACAATCATGGTACAAAGGGGATACTCCTTGACCTTTGATGATCAGGAATTACTTCCACCTTAGGAGAGATTCCATATTTGCAGCAACATTGGTTATTGGTTGAGGTTGTTACCCAGTATGATGAAGTTGAGGGTAAAAACGCCTATAAGCCACTGAGATTATCTAGTGCCTGAGCAGTAGGAAGGAGAATATTTTTCTCCTTGTGCAGGTAGGATTTACATCTTTCTGAGTCCCCAGGATCTCATGTGTGGAGAGAAAGGCACAACCCATGTTCTACATGTGCCATTGTTGAGGAGGTGTGGAACCATGGAGACACAAGGAGGAGATAGGGAGGATGACCATCATGATGTGATGAGGAGCACACATCCCTGTCTATTTTATGAGGTTGATGCACCTAAGAAGGTGATTGAATTGCGTAGTGGAAGCATGGACAGGCCTGTTCATTCATATATTCAGTCATCTCTTGTTGAGGATGTCTCATTGCATGGAGACATTTTGTCAGGGAGACCACTGGACCAGTAGAGGAGGAGGGATGCTTCACATGTTGAGGCACCATTCATTGATTTAAGAGGATTGGAGCGCTCCTAGGATCATCTTGCTTGCATGATATTGATAGATCAGCATATGAGGAGATGCATAGATCATGTGCAGATGGAGGAGATACATAACTCTTTGGAGGAGTTAGCACAACCACCTCTTTTCTCTTTGAGGATGAGAGGAGACTCATTTTTGAGCCACTCCATTTGCATACACAAAACTTATGGTAAGGGTAATTTTTATTTGCATGATGATTTGTATATTCATCCCTTAACCATATATGTATAGGATGTTGCTCCAAGGAGGGGCATTCTTCTTTCTAGACCCCATGGTCTACTTGAGGCCATGAGCACTATTGGTGACCACTCCCTCGGAGGACTTGGGGAGGAAATGTATTTTGGAGGACATACTCACCTTGCACCATGCATCATTTACTTTCTCCATACATTTGAGGAGAGTAGGACAACAAGCAAGTGGTTGAGAGGCCACACTTTTTGTCATACTCTTTTGCAGTTGAGGGTCAAACTGCATTGGTTACAATTTAGGGACCATTGTCCTTCTCCCTTGCCACACATGAAAACAAGCATGGTTCTCATTATGGTTCATTATGTTGTTGTTGTTTTTGTATTTGTTGAGAGCATGATTGGGGGAATGGCACATTGGTTGGATGCGTCCCTTGGGGGAGAGATCTCCCACATTATTTGCATTGCATGTTCTAATGGGAGCATGAGAGGACATGTGGCCACTATAGCAAAACACTTGTTTCCATTTGAGGTGGGCCATATCATTGATTGGATGCCATATGATGATGACTTCCAACTCATCACATATGAGATGGATTGGGACAGCATGTTTCATAACGCTGGAGAAGAGATCCTTGGAGGTCTAGTCTTCATTTTGCCACTTGAGGGCCACATTTTTGCAGCCCAATATCAGCATATACTCTACACTTATCCTAAGTGGAGAGGAGGACAGCGTGGGGTAGGCTATTTTGTCTACCAAGATCATATTTTCAGCCCACCTACATTGCAGGAGCCAAAGGTGGAAGATGATTGTCAGGACTTGCCATGTTGGGGGGTAACTCACTTTGTATGGATGATTGCTTGGGGGATGGAGGATCTACATGAGGAAGATGTTACTCAACATATTTCAGATTCCATACCTTGGGTGGAGATTCTTCAGTTCTATCCTTACAGTTGCTTGAGCACAAGCAACATTTTGGAGGGGAGGACTGTAATTTTCCCATTTTAAAATTTTTCTTTTATCACCTAGCAGCTAAATAAATGGGTAAGAAGACCCATGCTTATGGAAAACATGAATAAAATCCCTCCTAATGTGGAAGGGATCATCAGAGTAGCTTCATTTTGCACCCTCAAGTGTGAAAAGGGGCAAATGCATGAAGACAAGGTCATGTTTGACCAAGTCAAAAGCGATGCCATAGGAGGAGTGGATCACTTTATGAGACAACACAGTGTGAATGAGGAAGAGGATATTTGGTGGAGGAAACCCTAATGGATGGGGGCGCATGGAGAGAGAGATTTCACTTGTTTAAAAGGAGGACAAGGTAGCCATTGTTACTCATGCTTTGTATTATTCATCTCATTGTCTATTCAGACATTGTGCATTCTTTGTTGTTTAGCAAGAGTTGCCAGGGAATTCCCGTTTAGGATTCCTTATCCTTCTTGAGAGGCCTCTTGAGGGATTTTTCTTCATTCTCCACATTTCTTGGCTCAAGGCCAAAGCATCCTCCTCCAGGACAACGTTATTGCTATAGCAGCATAATTTTGTGTTGCAGGGTGTTGCAGTGGAGACTCCACAACACCATTTCCTTGGCTCATCTGTCAGAGGAGGGAGCTTCTATTCCTCTGGGAGGTTAGTGAGGGAGATTCCTGAGCATATTTCAGATCATTGGCATTAGGCCAAGCATTCCTCTTCACCAAAAGTGCAATCCCTTCTCTAGGCTGCGTTATTTCTAAGTGCCAGTGCAGTGGGGACTTGCTCCACTATTTTGGAGGGTGAGATATTTAGGGATTGGATCAGCCTTTCACCCGAGAGATCCTTTGGATGAGATTCAGCCATCAATTGTAGCATCATCAGATATCTACATCCATTTCTATTTTCTAAGTTGCAGCTGCTGCCTAGCAACTCTGGCATTTTTTCAGAATTGCCATTTTGTGTATATTTCAGCCAATCCTTTTAAGAATTGTGTATTGTAGTTTCCAGGGGTTGAGATCTTGCTCCCCATTCTTTATTTGAGCTCCACATTGCTGTATCTATGTATTGACATTATTTTGCAGTAGTTCCTCTTCATGGGTTGCGCATTCATTGCTAGGGCTTCTCTTGGATAGCAATATTTCTTCATGTGCCATGTATATGTTTCATCGGGGCTGCATTGCCTAGCTTGAGAGATCATTTTCCTCAAGATATTGTATACATTATTGTTGCTATAATCTAATGCAATGGTTATGTGGATCTTCTGGCATTCTTGTATTAATGCATTCATTGCTATTTTCTAGCTCATGTTTATATATTGCTGATCTCCACATTGGTAATATCTTGAGATATTCCCAATAGTGTAGCTGTTCCTAATTTGGAATATTACACTACCGCTATCTCTCTCACTCTCGCTCCCTTCTCTTTCTGCCTCTCTCCCCCCTTTCTCTCACTCACTCTCTCTCTCTCTCTCCCTTTCCCTCTCACACCTCCCTCTCTCCCCCTCTGACCCTTTCCCTCTCTCTCCCCCTCCCCCCTCTCTCCCTCTCTCTCACCCCCCTCTCTCTCACTTCATATCTCTCTCCCCCCCTCTCTCTCTCTCTCTCTCTTTGTCTCCTTCCTCTCTCTCTCCCCCATGCTCTCCCTCTTTCTCTCTCTTCCCCTCTCTCACTCCACCTCTCTCTTTCTCTCTCCCCCTCACTCTCTATCCTTTTCTCTCTCACTCTCTCCCTCCCCCTTCCGCTCTCTCCCCCATGTTATCTCTCTCTCTCTCTCTCTCTCTCTCTCTCACACACACACACACACACACACACACACACACATGTGATATATCTCCCCCCTCTCTCTCTCTCTCACTCTCACCCACTCACTCTCTCCCCCCTCTCTCACTCTCTCTCTTTCTCTCTCTCGCTCCCACCCCTCTCTCTCCCTCTCCCATCCCTCTCTCTCTCTCCCCCTCCCCCTCTCTCACTCTCTCTCTTTCTCTCTCTCCCTCCCACCCCTCTCTCTCTCTCACCCCCTTGCTTGCTCTCTATATCCCTCTCTCTATCCCTAACTCTCTCTCTCTCTTTCTCTCTCTGCCACCCCTCTCTCACCCCCCCCCTTCTCTCTCTCTCCGCTCTCTCTCTCTCACTTTCTCTCTCATCCCCCCTCTCCCCCTTCCTCTCTCTGTCTCTATTCCCCTCTCTCTCTCTTGTCTCTCTCCCCCTATCTCTTTCTCTATTCTCCTCTCTCTCTCTCCCCCACGTCTCTCCCCCTCACTCTCTCTCTCTCTCTCTCTCTCTCTCCTCTTCCATCTCTCATGCTCTCTCTCTCTCTGTCTCTGTCTCTCTTCCTCTCTCTCCCCCCCTTCTCTCTTTTCCTATCCTCCTCTCTCTCTCTCCCCCACCTCTCTTCCCCTCTCTCTCTCTCTCTCCTTCCATCACTCTCTCTCTCTCTCTCTCTCTCTCTCTCTCTCTCCCCAATCTCTCTATATTTCTCTCTATCTCTCTCCCCACCCTCTCTCTTTCATTGTCTTCCCCCTAATCTCTCTCTCTCCCACCTCTCTCTCCCTCTCTCTCTTCTCCCTCTCTCTCGCACCCTCTCTCTCTCTCCTTCTCCCCCTCGATCCCTCTCTCTCTCCCCCCCTCTCTCTCTCTCCCTCACTCTTTGTCCCTCTCTCTCCCACCTCTCTCTCTCTCTTCCTCTCATCCCCCCTTGTATTTCTCTATCTCTCTCCCTCTATCCCCCCCTCTCTCTATCCCTCTCTCTCTACCTCTCCCTTTATCCATATTTCTCTCTCCCCCTCTCTCTCCCCTGCCCTCTATCTCTATCCCTCGCTCTCTCTCTCTCCTCCCACTATCTCTCTCTCTCCCCCCCCATCTCTCTCTCTCTCCCAGCCCCCCCTCTCTCTCTCACCCTCCCCAACCTCTCTTCCTTTCCCCCTCCCTCTCTCTCTCCCAATCTCTCTCCCTCTCCGACTCTCTCTCTCTCTCTCTCTCTCTCTCTCTCTCTCTCTCTATCTCTCCCTCTCCCCCTGCTCTATCTCTCTTTCTCTCTCTTCACCCCTCTCCCCCCACCTCTCTTTCTCTCTCTCCACCCACTGCCCCTGTCTCTCTCTGCCCCCCCACTCTCTATCTGTCTCTATCCCTCTCTCTCTCCCTCTGTCTATCTCTATCCCTCTGTCTCTCTCTCCTCCTAGTATATCTCTCTCTCCCTCTCCCCCATCGCTCTCTCTCTCTCTCCCTCCTACCCCCCTCTCTCTATTTCCGTCCCACCCCCCTCTGTCTCTCTCCTCCTCCCTCCCTCTCTCCCTTTCCCCCTCCCTCTCTCTCTGCCACTCTCTTTCCCCCCACCTCTCTTTGTCTCTCTCCACCCACTGCCCTTGTCTCTCTCTGCCCCCACACTCTCTATCTATCTCTTTCCCTCTATATCTCCCCCGCTCTCTCTCCCACCCTCTATATCTATCCCTCACTCTCTCTCTCTCTCTCTCTCTCTCCTCACTATCTCTCTCTCTCTTCCTCCTCCTCGTATCTCTCTCTCTCTGTCTCCACCCCCCCCACTATCTCTCTCACTCTCGCTCCCTTATCTCTCTCACTATTCCTCTCTGTCTCTCTCCCCCCTTTCTCTCATACACTCTCTCTCTCCCTGTCCCTCCCACCCTGCTCTCTCTCTCCCCATCCCCCCCCCACTCTCTCCCCCCTCTCTCCCTCTCTCACACCCCCTCTCTCTCCTCATATCTCTCTCTCTCTTCGTCTCCCCCTCTCTCTTCGTCTGCCCCTCTCTCCACCTCTCTCCCCCTGCCTCTCTCTGTCTCTCTCCCTGCCTCTCTCTGTCTCTCTCCCCCTGCCTCTCTCTGTCTCTCTCCCCCTCACTCTCTATCCCTTTCTCTCTCACTCTCTCCCTCCCCCTTTCGTTCTCTCTCTCTCTCTCTCACACACACACACACACACGTGCTATATCCCCCCCCCCTCTCTCTCTCTCTCTCTCTCTCTCTCACATGCATGCTATATCCCCCTCCCCCTCCTCTATGTCTCACTGTCTCTCTCTCTCTCTCGCACGTGTGCTATATCCCCCCCCCTCTATGTCTCACTGTCTCTCTCTCTATCTCTCTCTCTCTCTCTCTCTCCTCCTACCTCCCCCTCTCTTCCTCTCTCCATCTCCCCCTGCTCTCTCTCTCTCTCTCTCTCTCTTCCCCCCTCTTGCCCTGCCTCTCTTTATCTCTCTCCAACCACTTCCCTTGTCTCTCTTTAACCCCCCACCCCCCCCACACTCTCTATATATCTCTTTTCCTCTCTCTCTCCCCCCCTCTCTCCCCCCCTCTATCTCTATCCCTCACTCTCTCTCTCTCGCCCCACTCTCTCTCTCTCTCCTCCTCTCTCTCTCTATCCCTCTCCCCCACTCTCTCTCTCTCACATTCTTTCTCCCTTCTGCCTCTCTCTTTCTCACACTCTCTCCCCCTTTCTCTCACTCTCTCTCTTTGTCTCCCTGTCCATCCCACACCCTCTCTCTCTCCACCTCCTCCCTCTCTCTCTTTCTCCCCCCCCCCTCTCTCACCCACTCTATATCTCCCTCGCTCTCTCTCTTTCTCTCTCTTTGTCTCCCCCTCTCTCCCCCCCCTCTCTCTCTCCCCTACGCTCTCTCTCTCTCTTTCTCTCTCTCCCCCCTGCCTCTCTCTGTCTCACTCCCCCTCACTCTCTATCCCTATCTCTCTCACTCTCTCCCTCCCCCTCCCGCTCTCTACCCCCCGCCTCTCTTTGTTTCACTCCCCCTCACTCTCTATCCCTATCTCTCTCACTCTCTCCCTCCCCCTTCTGCTCTCTCCCCCCCGTTCTCTCTCTCCGTCCCACCCCCTAGTCTCTCTCTCTCTCTCTCTCTCTCTCTCTCTCTCTCTCTCTCTCTCTTGCACACGTGCTATATCTCCCCCCTCACTCTCTCCCACTGTCTCTCTCCCCCCACTTTCTCTCTCTCTTTCTCTCTCCCCCCTTCTCACTTTCTCTCTTTCTCTCTCTCCCACCCCTCTCTCTCTCTCACTCACTCTCTCTCTCTTTCTCTCTCTCCGTCGCACCCCTCCCTCTCTCTCTCCCCCTCCCCCCACTTTTTCTCTCTCTCCCTCTCCCCCTCTGCCCCTCTCTCACTCTCTCTCTTTTTCTCTCTCCCTCCTACCCCTCTCTCTTTCTCTCCCTCTCCTCCCCCCTTCTCTCTCCCTCTCCCTCTCCCCCCCCACCTCTCTCTCCCTCTCTCTCACTCCCTCCCTCTCTCTCTCCCTCTATCTCTCTCTCATCCCCTCACTCTCTCTCTCTCTCTCTCCATGTCCCCCTCTGTCCCCCTCTCTCCCTCTCTCTCTCTACCCCCACATCCACTGCATCTATCCATATCATACCACCCCCTATCTTGTGATCTTAGTGTCACTTTCTCCTCCACTATCAACCCCTCTCTCTCTGCCCCACCTTTCACCATTTCTCTCTCCATCTCCCTTGGTCACCTATTCTTTTTATTTTACAATTGGATTTCTAAAATTATTAATAAAATAAATAATTCATTAATAAACATTATTAGATAAAATAATATAAATACAAATATCTATCCTTAAGATATATTCACCCTAAATGAAAAAGAAAACACACCTTAAAAATATATATAATTTATAATATTTATAGTCACTTGAAACAAAATTATATATATATATATATATATATATATATATAATTTTGATTTAGCTTAACCTCACTATAATGAATTGAGATTTTTATATCATAAACTAAATTTAACTTTAATGAAAGTGATGGTAAGAGATTAAGATTGTCAATTAAAGGAGGTTGTTCACATTTTTATCATCTTTTTATCAAATTTGTAAGTAAATTAATTAATATTAATTTAAGAAATACTCTAATTTAATACAAAAGTGATAAATTATTCTCTTCTACAGATTTAAACATAAAATGTATTCAAACAAACTATCACTTGGTAAAATATAGTGTACATTTTAACCCAAATATATACCGTATAAAATGAGTGGATAAAAATCACAATAAATTGACATTAAACTACAACAATATATATTTTTTTCTTAGAATTAAATTATAGGGTTATATTATATATTTATATTTATTGTTTCAACACTTGAGTGATGAAGAGCTTTGCCATGGTATTGGCACATACGTCTCACCAATCCATAGCTCCACCCTTGTAAATACAAATAAATGCAAGCATGAAAGAAGACATGTACAGAAAAAAAGAAATTACAATGGCGGAGGGAGGGCATGAGTTCGAGTACTGACCAACGCTTTGAGGGCTTGGGCTTTTTCATAGTTAATATGTGCAAAATGATTAACTTGTAAATTTTAGATTGATGATGATATAGAAAAGTTTGAGATTATGATCCGCGAGATAATGTATGAAAAATCATTTATTTTCCGCTAATGATACAGCTCTACGTATTGGTTATTCATTTACCCGTACAATTGCACAGACTATACCATTCTGGTCAACTTCTTAGCATGAGATCCATTAAAATTATTACTAACAGCCATGCCAAGCTCGGTGATGTAATAAAATTAGTCGGGGTTTGTAAAAACTTTCAAAGCCATAGATGGAAAAATTAAATAAAAATCTAGCTATAACAAAATCGTTAACAAAATTTATGTTATTATGGTTAGCGAAATTTATATTACTCTGGTTTTTCAGAACAAAGAAGGCTTGAACCAGGGAAAAGCAATAGATGGAAAAACTAAATAAAAATCTAGCCATAACCTAATCCTCAAAATTTTTGGTACTTTCACTTTCCAGAACAAATAAAGCTTGAACCAAGGACATAAACCCAACTCAGAACCATTGCACAACTACTTGGCTGAAAATACTTTTAAAGATTTATAGGGAATGCTATTAGTGGATAGTTATGGTTTATGATCTTAAGTCTTGGGTTTATGATCTTAACTCTACGGTTTATGATCTTAGTCTAGGTTTTAAGATCTGTTTTAAATTAGATTTATCTGGGAAACAAGGAAAACATAAAATTTCATATACTCCAACTACATCTTGCTATTCAGCTCATATAATGAGATGTCAACATCCAATACCCACCCAGCTTCAAAACCATTAAGCATTCGATCTTGGTCGAACAACTGGAGGAAGGATTCAATCTCGTGTGGGTTTGAGTGGAAATTGGACGAATTAGACAAAGAAGGAAGTTTATCTCCTTCAAAGATGAGATGAGATTCCAACATTGCCTAAGTTTTACACGTTGGACCACTATACCATCCAAAGTATCTGTAATACCATGGCGATGAAGGTTAGTATGGACAACCTCTCAAGCAATCAAGAAGAGGTCAGTTGAAATTGTTTTCAAGAACTTTATTGGATTTGATACTAAATTGCTTCTTGTCAAATTAAGAAACGTGATATCTAACGGAGAAACTAGATTTAATGCGGCGATAGTAAGAAAAGTGATATCTGACGGTGACACTAAATTTAAGGCCAACGCAGAAATGAAACCTAAATCGAACATGATAAACTGATTATTAAAATCAACAAGGAGGGAAGGTCGGTTCGGTTTAAAGAGACTAAATTAACAGCAGGAAGTTTAAACTAATTAAACCAATAAGGAGGAAGATAAACTAATTAAACTAAATGAAATAGAGACTAAATGAAAATAAAAAGTTTAAACTAAAAACAAAATACATTATATATTAAATTTCAACAAACAAACATAAAAAAAAAATAAAGTACCTGGAACAATTTCGACTACTCAACAGAAAAGCCGAACAAGGTTTTAGGTAGCAAAACAACTCTCCCATCGGCGCGGTTCTTGTGCATCAAATCATAACGAAGAACAAACACAAGGCTGAAATGAATTTACTCAATGTCTGTAAATGAGGATTTACTCGAAAATAGATCTAAATTAATAACACACTGTATACCTCATTCATAGAAAGAACATTGATCTCAATCTTTTGCATGGAGCAGAGGATAACATCCTCATTGCCACTGAAGACCACAAGACAAAAAAACCAGACACCTAGATGAAATTACTTCCCACACAAGAAAATTGTCAATAAAGGAGGGTGAAGATTTGAAATTTATAGGTGCCCCCACTTCCTTTTTTTTCCTTCAATACAAAAGATTCTCCACTCCCATTTTCTTTTGCTTTTTCAAGATCAACGGATATATTTAAACGGATATCTTTTAGCCAGTTCTCCAGCTTCGTAGAAGGAATCCGCCACGTATTTCCCACTCCCACGATTACGAATTCCAACCAACTCATCCTTCTTGTTAACTACTTCTGAGAAAGTTTACCCTTTGACTTCCTGTCATTTTTTAAGTGAAAAAGATCAGGTAATAATTAAATTTTTCTACATTTGAATTTGTGTTATTTTGGAATTAATTTCTTTGATGAATTTAGTTTAAATGCAAGGTATGATTTTTAAAATACTATATCTAACCGTAAGAATATAAGAAAGGGAATACATAAAATTTGTTAAAAACTTAATACAGGTTTTTTTACATATTAAAAAAACCTTTTTAATTTAAGACAGTAGAAAAAATTTATCATAATTCTATAGCATTTCATGTATAATTGCCAAAAGGTTATACCATAAAGTTCATATAATTTTATGATAACATTTTATCTTTGACATACACTATTGTGTATATTCACAAAAACAGGGAGGTTAGAATTTTTTAATTTCAATATCGCATGGTGGCTAGAATTTAGAAACGTCTATAAATATTATATTAATAATATGGATTTTTTTAATATTCAAATTAAATATTATTTTGGTTTTTAATATTTTTTTTTTTTTTTTAAATTGAAATTTTGGTCTGATTTTTTAATTTAAAAATCTTAAATGATAATTTTGAAATTCTAAAAAGTTTATTTAAAGTTAGCTACTAAAATAATATTTTCTTTTCATAATCAACAACACTCTAAAAATAAATGAATGCATGAATTTAAATTTATTTATAATAATATAAAATAGTTTTCTCTATACACAAAAATTATAATTAAAAAAAAAAACAATAATGATATAAAATAAACTTAGTGTGTAAAAATCATAATTAAAAGGAAGCATTTTTAATGATATAAAATTAACTTTAGTTTTATTTTTTTATGGTATATAAAAGACTTTCTAAAACCTAAACATATAGAATCAAAGTTAATACGAAATTTAAATTGAAGTATTCAAAAATTTAAATTATAGTATTCAAAAAGATATGAACAATAAAAATATTTTAATGATAATTATAAGAAAAACTTTTTCTTTAGTGATTACTCAGCAGATTATAAGAGGTGTGGTTTTTCTTGAATCACAATGATGATGAGTCATCAATTCAAGAGTTAATGATCGTTTGTTCCCTATTAGTTTAAAACTTATTATTCATTTTCCCACTAATTAAAAATATTATAAAAATCGTTGATATTTATTTTTGATAATATGATTTTGATATAAAGTATATGATATCATTGAAAGAATATATATATATATATATATATATATATATATATATATATATATATATATATATATATATATATATATATATATATATATATATATATATATATATATATATAAGTGCCAACTAATGGTTATATTATTTTATGTTAAGAAACTAAGACATTTATTCTTTCTTGAGAAATATTACTGTATAAACAGATTTTTTTTTTTTTTTATTAAGTAAAATTTAGTATTGGAAAGTGGTTCCATAAAAAGTAAAAGACTCATGGTAAAAGTATTCCAAGAACTGACAAGTAGTTGAATAGAAATATAGTTCAGACAGTTACCCTACCCTCTAAGGATAAAAGGTACATCCCATTGAAGAAGAAAGGTTCTATTCGGTAGCTAAGGAGAGGAAATAGAGTAAAGAATTCCTAAGCTTGTGGTGACCAGTGGAATTACTCAGATTCCTAAAATTCCTGGAATAGAAGACTGGACTGGAAGTCCCGAGGTCTCTTCCGGAACTCCTGTCAACTCACTTAACTCAGGTGAGGTCTCTTCCGGAACTCCTGTCAACTCGCTTAACTCAGGTGTGGAGCACGGGGGAGAGACGAGGACGTAATTTCCTCTCTCGAGGTAGGGAGGACAACATCAGCTGTATCTGGAAGATAGAGAAGTATATCAGTCATTGGGGGATTTAGTAATTAGTTATATTTTAATGGTTTGTAGCTATTGTTGTATTTTTTATTTATGAAATAAGGAAATCTCTGAGTATTCTCTTTAAATAAATAGGACTGCTAGAAAATATTTCTTAAACTATTTAGAGCATGTGGTAAACAAAGGCATGACTAGAGTTAAGCAAAACCAAATATCGAATGAAGTTATAAACTAACTCTTTTAGCATCTATAAATAGAGAACTGTTAACGTAGAGCATTTGAGAAGAAGGCTCCAAGTAGGTTGTCCTCTGCAACTATGATAAACACAGACATAATGGTTTGGAAATTAATCTAAAAATTGAACGAAAAGTAAATTCAGAACCTTAAAATCACAGGAAAGAAGAATTTGTAGACAACGGTTGAACAAGCTAAGACATGCATAATGAATTTATAGACAAATAGGATGCCTGAGAGAGAGGGCATCATATAGAGAATGTTATCAGAGAAATAGAGATATGAAAAAGACACATGCAGACTCAAGAACTAAAACTGTTGTTAAACCATTCTTGAATTGTTATATATATATATATATATATATATAAACATATTTATATATATATATATATATATATATATATATAAACATATTTATTGGAACATAAGACAGTAAATAGAATATGGAAAATAGACAGTTGTACTAATCCTGAAGACTGCTTAATACTACATCTCTATCTCTATTCTTGAAACAACAAAAATGAATGAGTAATAGAACATTGGCAAAGCAAAACCATGACCTTATTCTAGTAATAGAATGAATGTAATTGCAAACCAAATACCGGAAAAATTGTATTCCTATTTCCAAATTGTATAACTCAAGAATGGAAAAGGGATTCACTCAGATATGCAGGAATATATATATACCTATGCACATAATTACAAAATATTACTATAAAGAAATTATACACGAAAGGTTCGCCTCTCTCAGATAGTGATAGCGCTGAAGGTTAATTAAAGAAGTCAGAAATCAAACACTATAAATTGGAAGTAAGTGCCCTGGTGGCCAAATACCAAGTACTTAAGAATGAATAGTACAAAAATTCATAATTGTTATTATTTTCAACTATATCCCTGAACTGGGTAAAGCCCATGAAAACTCAAACAAGAGTAGAAATGAAATTAGAATGGAGGCATGAAGGCTCATTGAAAAACCAGGGCTTCAAGTTTGAAGCAGGGCTTGTTGCAACTGGAATCCTGTAACAAAACCTTTCATCGGAGGAGAATACCTGGTGGGCAAGAAAGTCGAATCAGCCGAGGACCGGTATCAAGCATACCAAAGGAATTCAACTACAGTGCCAGGCTGACAAGATTACCTGTGCATGAAAACAAAATGAGAAAACCGTAAGAAAACTGAGAATGAGACTTTGTTAACCAATATTTATGTTAGGTACAAGAAATACAGGAATATGTGTAGCTTTACCTATGGAAGCTACTCCATGTAGGTTTGAAAATCTAACCTGAAAATTAACCAATAATATGGGTCATTAGATTGCGTTCAAATGGGAATAGAGAAACGCAAGCTAGTAAAGATTTCCGCTCTCATAACAAAATAACCCCAACCTACCTGTGAGATTCACCGAGGGTATAATAGGGAAACCATGGTGCTTCAGTCGGACGTGTGAGCTCGAACCTCCTCTACAGACAAAGCAAAAAAAAATACAAACTTAGAGAAGCACAGGGAACTAAGAAGTGGAGAAAACTAGAGATTGATGCTAACAAGAAAATGATAAACGAAGCAAAGGAGGTACTCCAGTTGAATTCTCAGAGATAAAAACCACCCAACAACAAATACGCTAAGGGTTCATGGAAATGGGACAAACCGGAATGAGATACCCACCGTCGGCAAAGAAACCTGAAACGAAGCTGAGTGAACCATGTGAGAGGCATAATGTTGCGGTAACGAGACAGACTTGGAGAGCTCTGTGACGGAGTCTCATGAATGAATGGGAAATGATTAGGGTTAGGGTATTCAACACCCTAATGAATCAAACCCTAAAACAATTACGATCGTGGATTCCAGCCTACGCAAATCGATAGCAGAAGGGACTCACAACTTTCTGCCTATGGAGTGCTTGCCAGGCTGTGCGGGTTAAATTAAAACAATCCAATCATTGCAAAGGTTTTCATAGTAACCATTAAAACAACAACAGGACATTCAAAAATCAAAACTCATAATGTGTGCTATGAATGTAAAGTGATTGTCAATTAAATTCAGATCTTGTTGTAATAAATAAATAGGACAGTCAATCACAAGTAAACCAAGGCCAGATACGATGATAGGTGCATGCCTCGAAACATGTGAAGAGTACCTAATCCTTTATGAGGCAGCAATAAAAAAATTTGTTTTATCCGAAATACAATACTACTAATATATGAAATTGGTATGTCTATTTCATAGGCAATAATTTGGTTTGGTTATACTTGGACATTGATTCAGACTTATATTTCTGGGCCATGCTCAGATGATTCATTGTGTACTTTCAGTTCAACTATACTTGTATACATTTTGGATCCATTCAGTACTTTCTATATGATGTATTTTTGACTGAGCATGGGTATGCCCGCCTCAGCATGAATTGACTCTCTGTCTTCTTTCATTGGTTTTTGGCAGGCTGAAATCTGGTGAAGTCCTCTCTTGTCCTTGCGAAGTTATTTCTATGTGCATAATACATTTCGACCATCATGTACCCCTTCTGACCTCATATATTAGGGGGCCTCTATTATAGCATCATTTTTCACCCTCTGGTGATTCATGATTGTCTTTATGGCTTTGGGCACCCATTCCTACAGACTTGAACAAAATTCACTAAAAAACAGTGTTAAAATTACCATACGCAGATATGCCCAGAATTTTCCGTGTGTATACGCGAGTCCACATGTACTTTTCCACGTATGCCATTAAAATCATTAAAAAATAGATTAAAATTCCCTATTTTCGGGCTGGGTTGATGGTTACTCTGGTAGTTCAACCACCCCAGCATGTGGCCAACCGTTTCCAACTGATTGAAACTACTTTGAGGGAGTATAAAAGCCCCTCATGTGTATGGCCTAAGGGAGAGAGAAATTTTATAGACATTATACTCTATTGGAATCCCAATTCAAGTCTGATTCCCCGTGCCTCTTGCACTTTCCCAGATTTATACAGGAAACCCTTGTTTCCTGGAGATGTTCATCCATTTATATGCCATCTCAAGTGCACAATTCTTGGAAGAATCTTAGCGAGGAAAGGGTGGGACGAATCCGGAACCATCTCTCCACTTTTACTACTGTACATGTTGTTCGTAATAATGAAGAACCATCTTGTTCCTGAACTCGTATGTTAATGTTTATCTATATGTGTGAAAATATTATCATTTAAGCATTTATTATGGTTCATATAATGTTTCACATAGATTTCACTAACGTTTAGGAGGAATATATGCTGTACAACTAGGTTTCCATGCACGTTCTTTCTTTTTTTCCAGGTTGAAGGCAGAAGGAGAGTTGCTGGGGGTTTGGACCCCACGGGATCTACATCGAACGTAGGACTACGGGTGAGTTCTACTATCGTTGTTAACTAGTTTTTTGCATTCAAGTATGGTTGTGT
This sequence comes from Pinus albicaulis, assembly GCA_034641835.2. Classification (NCBI taxonomy): domain Eukaryota; kingdom Viridiplantae; phylum Streptophyta; class Pinopsida; order Pinales; family Pinaceae; genus Pinus; species Pinus albicaulis. The sequence goes on from JAXQQM020076084.1 coordinate 108,465, forward strand.
GTGAGTCCTTCTGAATAGCATGCCCTGCTCTGTGTTGGTTTAGACCCAACAAACCTCTAGGGTGATTTTCTTCGAAACAGTTAGGTGATAAAATTAATTATGGTGAATGTAAAAGTGTAAAGTCAATTTCTTTTTATGAGTATGGAAGTATGTTACAAGAGGTATCAGGTCAACGTTCGCATGCTGAGACCCTAGGGGTCACCTAATAAGACAAAATGTGTGTAAATGATGCACAACTAAGAAAAAAAAAACATAGCAGGAGACGATATGAGGAGGGGGTCAACACAGCAAACACCCCAGCACACAGGGGAACTTGTACCCCAACCACGATTAGAAATGAATCCTGATATGTGGATTCAACTGAGTGTATATCAGCACCAACAAACTAGTAGACTACTGGAAGAAAAGCAACACCATACTAGTATTCTGCTAAACACAATGCAGAAGCTACAGGAAGAAATGGTTCGGTCAGGAGTGATAACGAGCGCTTAATGCAAGAGCAAGAAAGGATTCTCAAGAGTCTTTCTGACAAGTAGAATTGGGGAGTGATACAACCCAACCCTGATAGAGACATGCAAGAAGGAAACAAATGACAAGAAAGGGACCAAACTACTAACAAAATTAAAAAGAATTCATTCACAACGAAGTAATAAAAATAGAAATTACAATGAGGTTGAGTCAGGTAATGTGTCAGAACAACAAGAAGTTAAGAAATAGAAATTAAAATTGCAAGGTGAGTTTTGAAAGATAAAACCACCTACATTTGATCGAGAAGCGGAGGAGGTGGTTGAAGCATGGTTGATAAATATGAACAAGTACTTTCAAGTCTATGAGTATAGCAGCAATATTAAAGCCAGATTGGCCATCTATCCGCTGAGGGAGAAGGCCACACTATGGTGGGAGGAGGTTAAGAATTTCCGCAGCATAGAATATCAGGACGTGACTTGGGATACATTCTACCAATATTTTAAAGATAAGTACCTAACTGAGAGCTTCTATGATGAAAAGTATAGAGAGTTTCACGGTTTAAAATTGGGTCAATTGACAATGGATGAATACATAACCAAGTTCACTTCTTTACTTCGCTATGTTCCTTATCTAAGGGACAAAAAAGCCAAAGTTCAACGGTTCCTGAGTAGTTTGCCGACTCACATGAATAAACGAATTGAGTTCATGAATCCAAGAACCATGGACGAGGAAATTCGGAAGGCAAGAATGTGTTATCAGCAATCTAAGGCAAAAGGAGAGCTAGGTAAAAACTGGCAATCAAATAAAGAGTATAAAAGCAACTCAAATTTAGGGAAAAGTAGAACCAATAATTTTAAGAATGCTGCAAGAAGTTCAATGAGTAAACAGTTTGGCATAAAACATCAAAGAATCGGGTGGCCTGTAGAAGATAAACCCACAAAGGCTTCCAGCAAGCCGGACCAAGGACAAAATCAAAAACCACCCCTATAGTGTTGGGGGTGTGGTGAGGCTCACTATTATAGGAACTGTTCGCAACGGGGGAGGGGCGAAGCGGTTGCTAATATACAAGAAGCTTCTACAATGGTAGATGTAGCCAGAAATGTACGCAAAATTAACGCAACATTGGAAGACGGTCAGGCGAATTACCAACCAATGATGATAGAGTTGGAAGGTAAGCCACTCCCACAACATGTTTCTATTCTGGTTGACCCAAGTGCAAGTTTAAGCTATGTAAATCTCAAATTAGTACAAATATGTAAATTGCAAAGTCAGAAATTCAAGAATCCATGGCTGGTAAAGTTAGCCACTAGAGCAAAGAGAAAATTTTGTGCCAAAATTCCGAACTGTGCACTAGAAATTAGTGAACAACAACTAACTGTGGATTTGAATATATTACCGTTGGGATCCTATGATGTGCTACTAGGCATGGATTGGTTGGAGAAGCACTGGACATTGCTAGATTGTAAGGAAAAGATTATATATTATAGAATGCAATATGGAACTCCTAAGGAAATTCAAGGAATAAAGAAACCCCTATAGCTATGTCCTATTACATCGTCTCAAATGAGTAAGGGCATGAGGAAGGGATGTCAGATATATGTTATTAAAGTGGGTTTTACTAATTCCAAAGAAAAGACTCCGATGATGGAAAACATTTCGGTAGTGCAAGCTTTTATGGACGTGTTTCTAGAGGATGTACCAACTTTTCCACCTAGAAGGGACATTGATTTTACTATTGAGTTGATGCCTGAAGCATCACCGATTTTAGGAGCACCTTACCAAATGAGTGTACCATAATTAACCGAACTGAAGATGTAGTTACAATAATTGTTGGATAAAGGGTATATTTGACCAAGTGTGTCCCCTTGGGGAGTGCCAGTGCTATTTCTGAAGAAGGACGAAACTCTCTCTCTCTCTCTCTCTATTCCTCTCTCTCTCTCTCTCTCTCTCTCTCCCTCTCCCCCTGCTCTTTCTCTCTTTCTCTCTCTTCCCCTCTCTCCCCAAACCTCTCTTTCTCTCTCTCCACCCACTGCCCCCGTCTCTCTCTACCCCCCACTTTCTATTTGTCTCTTTCCCTCTCTCTCCCCCCCTCTCTCTCTCCCACCCTCTATCTCCATCCATCCCTCACTCTCTATCTTGCCCCAATATCTCTCTCTCTCTCTCTCTCTCTCTCTCTCTCTCTCTCTCTACCTGTAATATTCCTATTTTAGCTCATATCTAAATGGAATATTAAAATTTTTCTTTTATCACCTAGAAGCTAAATAAATGGGTAAGAAGGCCCATGCTTATGGAAAACATGAATAAAATCCCTCATAATGTGGAAGGGATCATCAGAGTAGCTTAATTTTTCACCCTCAAGTGTGAAAAGGGGAAAATGCATGAAGACAAGGTCATGTTTGACCAAGTCAACAATGTTGCCATAGGAGGAGTGGATCACTTTATGAGACAGCGTAGTGTGAATGAGGAAGAGGATATTTGGTGGAGGAGACCCTAATAGATGGGGGCCCATGGAGAGAGAGCTCTAACTTGTTTAAAAGGAGGGCAAGGCAACCATTCTTACTCATGCTTTGTATTATTCATCTTATTGTCTATTCAGACATTGTGCATTCTTTGCTGTTTAGCAAGAGTTGCCAGGGGAATTCCTGTTTAGGATTCCTTTTCCTTCTTGAGAGGCCTCTTGAGGGATTGTTCTTCATTCTCCACATTTCTTGGCTCAAGGCCAAAGCATCCTCCTCCAGGACAGCGTTATTGCTGCAGCAGCATAATTTTGTTTTGCAGGGTGTTGCAGTGGGGACTCCACAACACCATTTCCTTGGCTCATATTTCAAAGGAGGGAGCTTTTATTCCTCTAGGAGGTTAGTGAGGGATATTCCTGAGCATATTGCAGATCATTGGAATCAGGCCAAGCATTCCTCTTCACCAACAGTGCAGTCCCTTCTCTAGACTGCATTATTTCTAAGTGCCAGTGCAGTGGGGACTTGCTCCACTATTTTGGAGGGTGAGATCTTCAGGGATTGGATAAAACTTTCACCTGAGAGATCATTTGGATGAGATTCAGCCATCATTTGTAGCATCATCATATATCTACATCCATTTCTGTTTTCTGAGTTGCAGTTGCTGCCCAGCAACTCCGACATTTCTGCAGAATTGCCATTTCGTGTATATTTCATCCAATCCTTTTAAGGATTGTGTATTGTAGTTTCCAGGGGTTGAGATCTTGCTCCCCCTTCTTTATTTGAGCTCCACATTTCTGTATCTATGTATTGAAATTATTTTGCATCAGTTCCTCTTCATGGATTGCGCAGTCATAGCCAGGGCTTCTCTTGTATAGCAGCATTTCTTCATGTGCCATGTACATGTTTCATCGGGGCTACATTGCCTAGCTTGAGAGATAATTTTCCTCAAGATATTGTATACATTATTGCTGCTATAATCTAATGTAATGGTTATGTGGATCTTCTGGAATTCTTGTATTAATGCATTCACTACTATTTTCTAGCTCATGTTTATATATTGTTGATCTCCACATGGTAATATCTTGAGATATTCCCAATAGTGTAGCTGTTCCTAATTTGGACTATTACAGTGGTATCAAAGCATGATCTTTGGCTCAGCCTGTGAGTCTCAGCCAAAGAAGATCAATATGATGAGAAAAAATAGTTTACTCTCATCTATTTTCAGATCCAGAGGAGACCTCTCCAAGGAGATCAAGAAGATTGAATAAGGAGAAGAGGAAGGACCATGCACTTCCTACTCTAACAAAGAAGAAGACTAGAAGCATGAAGAACAGTTGGAATTCGAAATTCTAAGTGAGTACCTGGCTGAATACCGAGCTAAACCTAGAGCCTTCCAAGAGACTCTAGCTTTTCCATAATTTATTCAGTAGAAAGAAGAAAGAAGACCCCACACTATGGGATGATGAGAGGCAATAGATTTCTATTGGCCACATTTGATGGATCACTCATATGTGCAGCAGAGGTTTGGGTAAAGAAGTTGGAGGCTTTCTTCTTGCTACATCTTGTAGTAGACAGAGAGGCTTTAGAAGTTACAGTGCTACACCTTGAAGGTGAAGCAAAGAATTGGTAGATCAGCCATTTATCCATACAAGGGTTTCTACTCTTGTTGATTTTTCTCAAAGATTGATCGAGAGGTTTTTCAAAAGGAGGGAGGAGCCCTCACCACTAGTTATTGAGGCATGTACCAGCGCTGTTGAGACCATGGAGGAGCAGCCTTCATCTTCAACAGTTTGGGAGGCAAACACTTATGAGGAGGAAACTCTTGCAGCCTTGCAAGGAGCTTCCAAATTTCACCAAGGTATGACTAAAAATCCATCTCTTGTCATTTCAGCAAACACTTTGAATGGGTCTACATCATTGCATGCAGTTGACCTAGCCTGCAGCAGAATAGCACTGCATTGTACAAAAGCAGTGATGGAGAAAAGAGGAACCATTCCTCATTTGAGCACTCAAAGAGCAGCTTCATTCAGGAAGCCATGGAGGAAGCAGTGAGAAGGGGTAGACATCTGGAGATAAGAAACTCTTTCTCCTCTCTAGATGACACTCTCTCAATGAGCATGCCAAAGCTCAAAGAGAGACTTCTACTGGTAGCAGATCCAAAGCCTCTTTGGTTTTGGAAGGACATGCATGAGGAGGAGATCTCACAGAGAGATTTCAGTAGAAGTGCACTCCCACACATCATGGAGTGCAAGATTCTTCATTAGTTTGAGGAGGTTCTTCCCTTCTCTCAGGAGCAGATAGCAGATGGAGGACATCTTCGGATGGATAACATCTCTTATGAATATGTTGGACATTCCTTGAGCCATGCACATCATGATGGGAGGTTTTTTCCTACAACCTATTTGGATCCTCATAGGGTCAAATTGATCCTCGAGAAGATTGCATTTCAAGATCCCATGAAGTGCAACAATATGATTTGGGATGATGGTAGCCCTCATGGGAGGAGTACCAAGATGAAGGGTGGAAAGAGACATCCACAATTGGTTGATTGGATGATGAGCAAGGAGCTGGTGAGCTACTTGTAGATTTATGATACCGGGCAGCAGGAGGCTTGGCTGCGCTAGTTACTCTTGAAGGAGTTTGGCTATCACTTGGAATACACTCTTTCCAAGGGTATGATGATGGAGAGGATGTGGTAGGATGCTGGCATCATGGAGCAGCAAAGAGTATGGGTGCATAGTGATGATGCAACACTCATGTCATTCACTATATCTTCATCACATATCTTGTATGATGAAAGCATGAGGAAGCAGAAAAAACATTTGTTGTTGGAGTTATTCATGGGAGAGAAAGAGCATATTTTCTCTCATTTCTTGTATGATGTTGCAGGAGTAGGAGATGGCACAATCATGGTACAAAGGGGATACTCCTTGACCTTTGATGATCAGGAATTACTTCCACCTTGGGAGACATTCCATATTTGCAGCAACATTATTGGAGGGTTGGCCATCTATGTTAGAGAAGTTGAGGGCAACAACGCTGTGCCACCTAGAGATTATCTAGTGCCTCATGCAGAGGAAGGAGAAGCTTTTTCTCCAGGTAGAGGGATTCTTGCATCTTTGCAAGAAAGTCCCCAGGATCTCATGTGTGGAGAACAAGGCACACCCCATGTTCTACATGTGCCATTGTTGAGGAGGTGTGGAACCATGGAGACACAAGGAGGAGATAGGGAGGATGACCATCATGATGTGATGAGGAGCACACATACTTGTCTATTTTATGAGGTTTATGCACCTAAGAAGTGTTGGAAATGTTGCCATTGATGGCAAAGGAGGTAGCAGATGCAGAGACATGAACAGTTACAAGGAGACAAAGACAGACAATGGAGGCAGCAAAGAAGAAACCGAATATAAAGGAGAAAGGCAGAGGCAGAGGAAGCGAATACAGAGGCAGAGTCGTTATCACAGCAGTAGAGGTAGAGGTAGAGCGACAGAAGCAGAGGCAGAGCCAAGGTTGTTATTGTAGAGAAACAACGGTTATTCCGAGAATATTTTACACAGCCGGGTGTTACACATAACATAAATTACATTCTGGGCTTTATATTCAAACATGCAGTGGAATGCAATGAGATTGGATATTCTTTGAATCAGTTGGCATTCACTGTTTGAATTATGTTTGAAATTAATCCCCAGTTTTGAACAGAGCACTTGTATTCGATTAACATGAAGGTTATATATATGGTTTATATCTATGCATAGAACAAAGAACTGTGTGTTATATATATGGTAGGACCGTGTGGAAATGCCAGAGACCAAGGCCACTTATGAATGGAGTGGAACCATAGTCGTAACAAAGAATATATATATAATTGAAATGCGATGAATAGTTATATATATATATATATATATAATTGAAATCGTGGAGGACCGAAACCTGGAGTGTAGGGAGAAGTGGAACCATGATGGATGAGCAGTAACGGCGGTTTGGAGGAACAGTAAAGCGGAATGGTGGTATTCATCGCACCACCCTTATACGGAAAGTGGTATTGAAGGAATGGGCAGTGATTCCATAGAATGCCTGACGCGTGTCCCCGAGTGAAATTGGAAAACCACTTTTTATTGTGCACCATCGCGCATTATGGTCTGCGCATGTTGATCAAGCGATATCCGTTGGGTCAGGCAACGGGATATCAACTGTTGGATAGGCGAGGGAATTTAACAAGGTACGTCACAGAGTGGGCCCGAGTACTATACAGAAATGAAGGGAAAATGGTTATTAAACTTTGGTCATAATATTACATGGGTGAAGGTCAAGAATGTCATTCCGGAGGCCTCGTATATGGTGACAAAGGTTAGTCATTATCCCCCACGGAATTTAAAAAGGAATGGTTTAATATATCCGAAAACTTTGGATATAGTTCAAGGTATTTTATTTAAATATTGCAACTCGGACATATGGAGACTAAGACCATATGTTTACGATTGTGAAGTCAGCACGCTATGAAATATATGGGAATGTAATATAGTTTGATGTTATAAAGCCACGAACTATTAATAATTGTTAATTCTTGACTCGGAGATGGGCATACGATGAAGTGAATACATGGGTCCTCACATTTAGTGGGAAAAATATATATATATGTTGATATATATACTACACTGATATTTAATATAGTGGGTTGTAATATTGCTCTGAAATTGTATTAAAAAATTAATTGGGTTTATTACATGAGCATATTATGTACTGTATGGGTTTTATAATCGTGAGTATAAAAAGCCTCCACAGTTGATTAAAGTGCCAGCCCAAGAGATTAGAACCTTGAAAGTTTGCCCAGATTTAAAATCAGTTGTTATATTAAAAAGAAGTTATATATGCAGCAGGTGCACAAAGTACAGTAAACATGAATAAATACAGGAATGAAGTGAACAGATGGAATATGCCAATGACAGTGAACAAAGAGTATGCAGAACTATTTCTTTACAGCAGCAAGAAAAGACAAATCCAACGAATCCAAAATCCAGAAAAGGAGCTGAATGGAATTGAGATGTATAACTGAAAAAATGCAAATGTAAATATTTTTTATTGTTTGTGATGCAAAGGCAAGTATCCTAAGGAAAAGAAAAGTATTTAATGGTAACATGATGAGAATTTTAACTGAAATGATATATAATGAGAAGAGGGAGTCAAAGGTGGTTGTCACTGGGCCTGAGAATGTGAAGAGTCAGAATAATCCCTATTAATACAGACATCACATATTAATAAGGCAGAGAAGGCAGAGAAGAGAGAAAAGTAATAAAACATTAAGATACAGAAAATAAAGAGAGGAAGGAAAGAGATACAAAGCAGAGCTGACATAGAATTCAGGTAAACTGCAACACCTCAAAGGTTTATACATTGATATGTTTATTTCCCATGACGAAGGCAATGATAATTGGTGAATTGTGTCCATTCTGTTTAATTCTGAGTTGGAAACACATGTTGGGGCAGAGGGAGTTACTGGCCTCGCATCACAACAATAATAAGATGTGGTTTTCTCCCTTTATGGGTTTCCACTTATATCTGGTGTCTCTGTGCATGATGTTTATGTGTTGATCCGATTTATATCATCTGCTTAATACCTGCTGCTCTCATATTAAGTCTGTTGTTCTATTATATTAATACTTGTTGCTCATATTCTAAGATTTTTACATATTAAGCTGGAAATGAAACGAAGATGTATGTTAGTTTGAATAAAAGGTTTAAAAAGACCATGAATGTATAGAAATGATTCACCCCCCCCTCTCAAATGTACTCAGTGGTTCAAGGTATCCGATTAGAGAAGTTCCTTGTACAAGTCTAACCGAAAGGAATCCTCAGTTCCCAAGATGGCTAGGTAAAGAAGGATGCTCAACCAATAAAGCCCCTTTCTTCACCAAAAAGAAAATTATGCTTCTGGTCCTGGTTACATACATAATGTCTCTAGCTGAATTTGTACGTCATGGAATAAGGAGGTGCTCAAGGCAACTGACAGGAATAAACAAAACAAGATTTTGTGGCTAACGCAAAATCCATGAATGCCATCCTGAATGGATTGTGTGAAGCAGAGTTTATTAAAGTAATGCACAAAGACACTGCCAAAGAAATATGGGATACTCTTGAGAACATACATGAGGGAGACAAGAAAGTAAAGATTGCCAAACTTCAAGTATATAGAGCCCAGTTTGAAAACTTAAAAATGAATGATGATGAAGACATTGCCAGTTTCTTCCTAAAGGCTGCAGAAATTATTAACAATATGAAAGCTCTTGGAGAAAAAATGCCAGAAAATATAACTGTGAAAAAGATTCTAAGATCTCTTCCATCCAGGTTTAATCCAAAGGTGTCTGCAATAGAAGAAAAAACTGATTGGGAGACCTTGACTATGAACCAGCTACTTGGAAATCTAACAGCCTATGAAATGAGGCTCCCACAGAAGAAGCCAAGTACGAGGGAAGCAGCCTTTAAAACAGAAAAGAAGAAATAAAAAGAGGGAGACATATGCTCTTGCTCGGATGAAGAAGAGGCAAAGTTTGTCAATAAATTGGATAGAGGCTCAGGTAAATACAAAGGTAAAATTCCCTTCAAGTGCTTTAACTGTGGAAGAGTTGGACACTATGCTGCTAAGTGTCCTCACAAGAAAGTAAGAAATCAGGCTCAAGAATCAGAGAAAAACACATCAAAGAACTAGCAAAAAGGAAAGAAATTCAGTAGAAAATCCTTCTATGCTCAACAAGATAGCAGTACATCTGGAGACTCAGATGAATCCTCAGGAGAAGAAGGAACCTCTGAATTTTTACTGATGGCCATAGAAGATCTTGAAGGTCTCTTGCTAGAAGTTGAGGAAGAAGGGGAAGTCGACCTTGAGGGGGAGCTAAGAAGTGCTCTGGAGGATATTGATAGACTCAAACTAAAATGTAGAAAACAAAAAGAGATTCTCCTCAAATGTGTGAAAGAAGAACAAAATTCAGAAGTCCTCATGCAGCTGAAGGTAAAGCTTGAAGAAGCCAAGAAGATAGGAGATATATTACTTCAGCAAATCAAGGATAAAACTTGAGAACAAGAGAAGCTGGAAGAAGAAATTGTATGTCTGAGGAAGAAATTAGAAAGTGCTCAACAGAAAGTGTCTATATACCCTTCTCAAATGACAAGCTCTGGTAAGTTGAATGAAATCTTGGATGCTCAAAGATCTCCTCTAATAAAAATTTGGATAGGCTATGAAGGAGAATCAAGTAAAGGCAAAGAAAAGGAAAACAAAAATATAATTTTTGTGAAAGCAAAGAAGGCTGATGAAGCAGCTCAAATAATTCCTACAAAGGAAGAAACATGTAATGAGAGAGACAGAGACCAGAAGAAACCTCTAATAACAAATATTGCAACAAATACTAAGACAACAGAGAAAGGATCATACACTCCTGATTATATCAAATTTGGAAGCCATCAAAGGAGATTCTTGCCTCCTATGAAGAATGCCACCTGTTATGTCTGCCACAAGCTGGGACACATTGCTGCATATTGTCATGCAAGGAGGAGTAATTCAAACCAGCTAAAGATGAAAACAGTAAAGAGACTGTCTCAAGCAAACAAATGGAAAAGACAACTTTACATCAGGTACGCAAACAGTTTCTATGGTTACTGTTTTTATTGTAAGGAATTTCGCCATAAAATCATTGAGTGTAGAAAGTATGGACAAATATTGATGTTTAACACCTCAAGGAGGTTTATGATTCAAAGAAATTTTGTTCATACTCATAACTCTGCAAAAATTATGATCAAATGTTGTGTATGCAATCAAGTTGGACATATGCCTTCCAAATGTCCTCTAATAAAATGTAGTCCATCATCCCACAAAAGATACCAAACAAAAGGGTGCTTCCAGTGGATAAAGAAGGAGAATAAATGTGACCTGGCCCTAACTGCTCAGGACCTAAAAAGCCAGTGGTACCTAGACAATGGCTGCTCAAAACATATGACTGGGGACAAAAGCAAGTTTATAACTCTTGATGAAAAGAAATCTGGAAATGTTACTTTTGGCAATGATAAATCAGGTAAGATCAAGGGAAAAGGCTTAGTCAGCATAGATAATGGAAGAGGAAAGGCCCAAGATGTACTATTTGTAGATGGGATGAAAGCAAATTTACTGAGTGTCAGTCAGATGTGTGACAAAGGCTGTGAAGTTCTCTTTAGAGCACAAGATTGTGAAGTCAGATCAAGCACAACAGGAAAGACTCTGCTCAAAGGTGTTCGAACAGAGAATAATGTTTACATAGTAAAAGAGGAGGATGAAGCTTGCCATCTTAGAAAACTTGAGGAGTCATGGTTATGGCATAGGAGATTGGGACATCTTAGATTCAACCATATCATCAGACTGAGCAAGAAGAAAGCTGTCAGAGATATGCCAGAAATAAAAAGGCCTTCAAATTCCATATGCAAATCTTGTCAATTGGGGAAACAGACTCGCACATCCTTTAGATCTAAAGATGAGCTATCAACAAGAAGACCACTCCAGCTTGTGCACACGGACCTGTGTGGACCTGCTAGAATTAATACACCAAGTGGAGAATCCTACTTCATGCTGATAATAGATGATTTCTCCAGAATGACATGGGTTTCTTTTCTCAAGATCAAATCAGAAGCACTGGAAAATTTTAATACATTCAAAGCATTAGCAGAAAATCAAACTAGATGCAAGCTAAAATGTATCAGATCATATAGAGGAGGAGAATTCACAGATTATGACTTTGCAGACCTATGTAATGAACATGGAATAAAGCAACAATTTACCATTGCAGGGACACCTCAGCAGAATGGAGTAGCAGAGAGAAAAAACAGGTCTGTACAAAAAATGGCCAGAGCTATGATGCAAGAGAGTAACATTACTCAAACCTTTTGGGCAGAAGTTGTACACACAGCAGTACATATTCTAAACAAAGCTCATTTAAGACCTAACAGTGACAAGACACCTTATGAGCTATGGCATGGTAAACTTGCATCAATCAAGCACTTTAGAGTCTTTGGCAGCAAGTGCTACATAAAGAATAATGATGAAAATCTGGGGAAGTTTGATGCAAGAGCAGATGAAGGAATACTCTTAGGATATGCATCCAAGAGTAAAGGATACAGATGCTACAACAAGACTCTTCAAAAAATTGTAGAAAGTATTGATGTAAGATTTGATGAAGAACTTCCAAACAAGACAAGAGATATAGACTGCAGCAGCCATCTTGAAAACCATGAATAAGAGGACCAAGATGATGAAGAAACAAGCAAAACATTATAAAATGCTGAACTAAACTCAAAAACCCCCTCAAGATACACTCAAAAGAACCATCCAGAAGATCAAATCATAGGAGACAAGAGTGTAGGAGTGCAAACAAGAAGGCAGCTAACTGAACAGACAGAAGAAGTATACATAGCAATGTTATCACAAATAGAGCCAAAGAAGTTTGAAGAAGCTAGCAAGGACAAGTATTGGGTAAAAGCAATGAATGAAGAATTGGACCAAATTGAGAAGAACAATACCTGGGAACTAGTTCGTAGACCAATTGAAAAGAATATCATTGGATCAAAATGGGTATTCAAAAACAAAATGAATGAGCAAGGACAAGTAATCAGGAATAAAGCCAGGCTGGTCTGCAAAGGATACTCACAAATTGAAGGACTTTATTATGAAGAAACATTTGCCCCAGTAGCCAGAATGGAAGCTATCAGAATGTTCCTGGCATTTGCATGCTACCAAGACTTCAAGGTATATCAAATGGATGTAAAGTCTACTTTTCTTAATGGAGATCTAGAAGAAGAAGTGTACATGGAACAACCAGAAGGTTTCTCATTGACAGACAAAGAAGACTATGTATGCAGACCGAAGAAGGCCCTATATGGACTGAAACAGGCTCCTCGTGCTTGGTACTCAAGACTGGATAAATATTTGCAAAAACAGGGTTTTAAGAGAGGTGGAGTAGACAACAATCTATATATAAAAGCCCATGAAAATGAACTCCTGATTGTTGTAGTGTATGTTGATGACATTATGTTTGGAAGCAACAAAGATGAACTAGCAAAAGGGTTTGCTGATGAGATGAAAATAGAGTTTGAAATGTCTATGATTGGAGAGCTCAGTTTCTACTCGGGACTGCAAATTCAACAAAATAACACAGGCACCTTCATCTCTCAGGAAAAATACTTAAAAGAAATGCTGAAAAAATTCAAAATGGAGGACTGCAAACCTGTGTCAACTCCCATGACCACAGGTTGCAAGCTGGGTGCTGATGATGGGTCTCCTGATACAGATCAAAAACTCTACAGATCCATGATTGGAAGTCTATTGTATCTGACTGCATCAAGACCAGACATCATGCTAGCAGTAGGACTAGTAGCTAGATATCAAGCAGCACCTAAACAAAATCACCTTCTTGCAGTCAAAATAATATTCAGATATCTACAAGGAACAACACAATATGGACTTTGGTATCCTAAAAGCAAAAACCTCACATTATCAGCATACACAGATGCAGATTGGGCCAGCTGTGTGGATGACAGGAAGAGTACAAGTGGAGGTGCATTCTATCTAGGAGAAAGTCTGGTGGCATGGTTAAGCAAGAAACAAACATCTATCTCCCTATCTACAGCAGAAGCAGAATATATTGCAGCAGCAGCATGTTGTACACAAGTCATGTGGATGAAACAAACTCTACAAGACATGAAGGTAAGCATTGATGAACCTATCTCAATTAAATGTGATAATACAAGTGCTATAAGTATATCTAAAAATCCTGTGCTTCACTCAAAAACTAAGCATATCCCAATCAAGTATCATTTTCTCCGAGAAAAAGTGGCTCAGAAGATAGTAAAACTGGAATATGTATCAACAAAAGAATAGACAGCTGATATATTTACCAAACCTCTTGCTGGAGAACCATTCCAATATTTGAGGGATAAACTAGGGGTAGTATCTGTAGATGCTACTCTCTGATATAAAGAGAAAGCACAGTCTCAGGGGGAGAACATAAATGATAATATCATTCCAGGGGGAGATCAGCCAGCAAGGAAAGCATGAATCAGGTCCTCAGGATCAAAGGATTAAGACAAAAGAACACCAAGTTATTATCCTAGAGTTGTCTACATTATTCAAGCATGAAAAGGTCAATTACAGAACAAAAGCATCAGTTTGAATCCAATCATACATCTCTGATTAGATAAAATCTGATACATCTATATTCTATGAAGTATCATTATTCTCACTTTTAGCTCTATACAAGTGAAAGAAGTCTATGCGTTTGAACTGTATCAATTTACCGTGTATATTCAAATTCGATAATCCTCAAAGTGTTCTCTCAACAAGTCTTATACATCACTTTGGAGCAGCATGGTACAAAGTCAGCAGAAGAGGACCCAAACATAACTCAAAGAGAGGAAATGCAAAAAGCAACCCTTTGCCATTGATGTCAAAGGGGGAGGAAGAGAAAACAACAGGAGGAAGAGTAGGCAAACAGGAAGAGCAAACAACAGGAGGAAGAGCAGGCAAACAGGAAGAGAAAAAAAAAGGAGGAAGAGTAGGCAAACAGGAAGAGAAAACAACAGGAGGAAGAGCAGGCAAACAGGAAGAGCAAGCAACAGGAGAAAGAGCAGGCAAACAGAGAAAATGTATAGCCATCAATGCCAAAGGGGGAGACTGTTGGAAATGTTGCCATTGATGGCAAAGGAGGTAGCAGATGCAGAGACAGGAACATTTACAAGGAGACAAAGACAGACAATGGAGGAAGCAAAGAAGCAACCAAATATAAAGGAGAAAGGCAGAGGCAGAGGAAGCGAATATAGAGGCAGAGCCGTTATCACAGCAGTAGAGGTAGAGGCAGAGCGACAGAAGCAGCAGAGGCAGAGCCACAGATGTTATTGCAGAGAAACAGCTGTTATTCCGAGAATATTTCACACAGCCGGGTGTTACACATAACATAAATCACATTCCAGGCTTTATATTCAAACGTGCAGTGGAATGCAATGAGATTGGATATGCTTTGAATCAGTTGGCATTCACTATTAAACACCATGTTAAGGCACACACATGGTGTATGAGGAAGAATAACACACACACACAAGAGACTCAACACAATGAAGGATAAGCGTGAGGCTTTCTTATTTTCCATTATACAAAGATGTACATTTATAGTACAATGGTGTGACTCTTGGTTTCACATTCCAAGGTCACTTGGACTTCATTGTGACTTTTCGCATTCCACACCTACCCATGTAGGATTAGGTGTTCCAACATCCCCCCTTAATCCGAAGGGGTATGTGTGAGTCCAATAAAAGAGTTGTAATACAAATCTGCAAAGTATACATGGCAGCACTTGGGCTGAATCAACTCTCTGAAATGTTGGAAAAAAGAGGTGGTTTTAGGATGACCACAAACACTGGAACGCAAAACATGTTGCAGTTCCCGGAACTCTTCCAAAACTGGCAAGAAGCTGAAGGCTTCTGCTAGAGGAATTGTCCCTCATAAAAAGGGAGACCTTCGACCTAAAAGAAGGGAGGTCTACTACCTGTGGTGGTTTTAGGTTGTCCACCAACCAAAGATGATGGTTTTAGGTTATCCACCAATCGAAAATGATGGTTTTAGGTTATCCACCAACCAAAGATGATGGTTTTAGGTTATCCACCAACCGAGCTGGAGGAAGGAGGCATCCGACCAACCGAAGGCATGCTCATGGGCATCCGTGTCTCCGGCTACATCTTCCCGAACTGAATACGAACGTGGCCTGTGCTCGCTGAACTCCGTCGCAACTCGAATATGGAATGAGAAAGAGATTGTGGCTCAGATCGGATGATTCGTCGGGGTTGCCAGGCGATGACCACCATTTTCCCCCGTCGTGGCCAAGGTGATGATGGTGAAACTCCCAACTGCTTGTTTGCTCAATATTCGTGAACAAGTTCTAGACATGTTGTAAACATTTTCGCCGATGCCCATTGCCAAGAAGCTTTGCATCCATACAAGATGAATCTTGGTTCTCGCAGAGGCTTGTGTCTAAAGCATCCGTTCGAAGAATGGTAATGCATCCATGTTGTTGAGTATATAAAGATCAAAATAGTGATCTTTCATATGGCCAACTCGATCACAGTGTTGGAATTTCTCGATATGTGATTGTTGTTGTGGAGTAGGATCTGGAACAGCTGTAGGTGAACTGTCATATAGGAATCCGGCACTCTGAAATATGATAGGCTTGGTGTAGTCTAGAGTATGAAAGGACACATCCTTGTCATATCCAAGACCAGTTTTGTGCTTGTTGTGGACAAGCTCTTCCCAAGGTCTGATGATGGGCTTGAGAAGTGTAGGCTGAGCTACTGCATCTGCATGTACATCTGCTCTAGTACAAGACACTGAATGTGAATCAACTGAAACTTTGCTGACTTGCTGCTGATGGGAGTCTTTCACAATGTTCTGAACAGAAATAGGTTCATAATGGTGACTCTTTTGCTGAAGTTCTTCTTGTTGGAGCTGAGATTCCAACTGCAAAAACTCAATCTTTTCATGTGCATCTAGCAAACAACTCTGAATGTTACATAGAGCATCCTTGCTCATTTCTATCATATCATGAACATTTGAATGAATGAGGTCATTCAACAACACTAATGCCTCATTGATTTTGGCCATTTTCAACAATTTAGGCTCAAAAAATGAAAGGGTGTCAGCTTCAACCGAGAATGCACCCATTTACAATGTGATTCAACAAATACAAATGACTCCAAGAAATTCTCAAAGTACAAGGTGTGCTCCTCAAATGATGGAGGGCAATCAACAATCCAACAACTCAAATTTTCTGATTCCAACTATGAATGAAGAGGAAAATTCACTCACAATGTGAGTTCAATACAAAATCTCTGCAAAAATATGTGAATGTCCAGCAAAAACACTTATGCAAGAAGCTGAATTTTTTCTTCAAAGAGCTGGAAAACTTGTAAAATTCTTCAAAAAAACAACCTTTTATCAATGCCACAATGCAAATCTTCAATTTTCAGTCCATCTGCTCCATATGTCAATTTCTTCAATTTCATTTCTGATGTTCTTGTCTTCTCTCTTTTTCCTCTCTTTCTGCTCTTTCTCTCTCTCTGCTGTTTTTTTTTTTTTTTTAATTAAAAATTAATTAAAAAAAAATAGGAACAATGAAAAATGAGGGGAATGAAGAGTTAATTTAAAAGGAGGGGAATTTATTATATGAAATGGGATGGAGGGAATTTTATAAAAAATTGGGGCGGGGGGGGGGGAGGTTAAAAGGAAGGGGAAATATTAAAATGAGAGTGAATTTTAATGAATTAAAAAAGGGATGGGGGTTGGGAAAAAAGGGAAGGGGAAAATTAAATGGAAAGGGAAATTTAAAAAGGGTGGGGATTATTATATATATATATTTTTCTTCAATGAATGAGGGAGGGGCTATTAGTTAATGTTTATTATAAGGGGGGTGGTATTTAAAAGTGGGGAGTGGTTAAAAATGGCGGTATTTGAAAGGGGGTGGGGCGGTATTAATATAGGTGGATTGTGTGGGCGGTATTAAAAGAATATAATTAATAAAAAAGTGGGAGGCGTATTGGAAGGGCGTAATTTTGAATGGAGTTGAATAGTCGTTGGAGCGTCGAGCTGTGAAATGAGATGGGAGTTGGACGGAGCGGCATAGTCGATTGGCATGCTCATGGGCATTTGTGTCTCTGGCTACATATCTGAATCCGGAATGACGAATTGTGGCTCAGGCTCGCTTGAACTCTGGCTCTGATACCATGTTAAACACCATGTTAAGGCACACACATGGTGTATGAGGAAGAATAACACACACACACACACAAGAGACTCAACACAATGAAGGATAAGCGTGAGGCTTTCTTATTTTCCATTATACAAAAATGTACATTTATAGTACAATGGTGTGACTCTTGGTTTCACATTCCAAGGTCACTTGGACTCCATTGTGACTTTTCATATTCCACACCTACCCATGTAGGATTAGGTGTTCCAACATTCACTGTTTGAATTATGTTTGAAATTAATCCCCAGTTTTGAACAGAGCACTTGTATTCGATTGACATGAAGGTTATATATATGGTTTATATATATGCATACACCAAATAACTGTGCGTTATGTATATGGTAGGACCATGTGGAAATGCCAGAGACCAAAGCCACTTATGAATGGAGCGGAACCATAGTCGTAACAAAGAATATATATATATAATCGAAATGTGATGAATAGTTATATATATATATATAATTGAAATCGTGGAGGACCGAAACCTGGAGCGTACGGAGAAGTGGAACCGTGACGGATGAGAAGTAACAGCGGTTTGGAGGAACAGTAAAGAAGAATGGTGGTATTCATCGCACCACCCTTATACAGTAAGTGGTATTGAAGGAATGGGCAGTGATTCCATAGAATGCCTGACGCGTGTCCCCGAGTGAAATTGGAAAACCACTTTTTATTTTGCGCCATCGCACGTTATGGTCTGCGCATGTTGATCAAGCGATATCTGTTGGATCGGGCAACGGGATATCGGCCGTTGGATAGGCGAGGGAATTTAACAAGGTACGTCATGGAGTGGGCCCGAGTACTGTACACAAATGAAGGGAAAATGGTTATTAAACTTTGGTCATAATATTACATGGGCAAAGGTCAAGAATGTCATTCCGGAGGCCTTGTATATGGTGACAAAGGTTAGTCATTATCCCCCGCGGAATTTAAAAAGGAATGGTTTAATATATCCGAAAACTTTGGATATAGTTCAAGGTATTTTATTTAAATATTGCAACTCGGACATACGGAGACTAAGACCATATGTTTACGATTGTGAAGTCAGAACGCTATGAAATATATGGGAATGTAATATAGTTTGATGTTATAAAGCCATGGACTATTAATAATTGTTAATGCTTGACTCGGAGATGGGCATACGATGAAGTGAATACATGGGTCCTCACATTTAGTGGGAAACATATATATATGCCGATATATATACTACACTGATATTTAATATAGTGGGTTGTAATATTGCTCTGAAATTTTATTAAAACATTAATTGGGTTTATTACATGAGCATATTATGTACTGTATGGGTTTTATAATCGTGAGTATAAAAAGCCTCCACAGTTGATTAAAGTGCCAACCCAAGAGATTAGAACCTTGAAAGTTTGCCCAGATTTAAAATCAGTTGTTATATTAAAAAGCAGTTATAAATGCAGCAGGTGCACAAAGTACAGTGAGCAGGAATAAATATAGGAATGAAGTGAACAGATGGAATATGCCAATGAAATTGAACAAAGATTATGTAGAACTATTTCTTTACAGCAGCAAGAAAAGACAAATCCAGCAAATCCAAAATCCAGAAAAGGAGCTGAATGGAATTGAGATGTATAACTGAAAAAATGCAAATGTAAATATTTTTTATTGTTTTTGATGCAAAGGAAAGTATCCTAAGGAAAAGAAAAATCCCACTATAGCATGAAATTTTGTACACATTATAATTTTAATTGAGTTTGATAAAGGAATGAGAAGATAGAAGTCAAAAGGTCAGGGCTATTCATTTCAAATTCTCTGAGGAATGTAAAGAGTCATGTAATGAACTCTATATATAATATCACATTAATATGCAGAGGGTGCATGTGAAGAATAGAGAAGGCAGAATATAAAAGATTGAGACAGAGAAAATTAAGAGAGGCAGAGCAGAAAGAGATGCTACAAAACAGAGTTGATATCTGAGGTAAATCAACAAACAGTCAATTTGATATATTGAGGAAGTTGGAGCTTCCCTATCAAGTTGCAGCTTGATAGCTGTCAGTTGTAGCTGACTGAGGTTGGAGCCTCCTGTAGGTTGGTGCCTGCAGAAAAATAGTGGTGAGAGGGAGTTGGAGCTTGCCTTTTCATCACAACAATAATAAGATGTGGTTTTCTCCCTTTATGGGTTTCCACTTATATCTGGTGTCTCTGTGCATGATGTTTATGTGTTGATCTAATTTATATCTTCTACTTAATACCTGCTACTCTCATATTAAATTCTGTTGTTATATTAAATTAATATTTGCTGCTCACATTCTAAGATTACTCACATATTAAGTTGGACATGAAATGAATATGTATGTTAGTGTTTGGTCAATTTAGTGTGTCCTAAATTGCTACATTTAATTTGTCAATCCGAGATTCGTAAGCTGACGAAGTGTGGCGCACTATATGTGCAAGATAACCTATCTCTTACTTTTTTGTCGTTTTTGGATTTTTTGTGAAATTCTAAAATAAAAACAAGTATGGTTATGATTGTTCAAGGAAATGATATCCTCTATAATGATTTACCAAATTTGAAACTTAAAAAGGAATTTGAAACATACAATGACAAAACTTGAAAGGAAATGAAATTGTGCTGCTGAAATAAAAATGTGTTGCTAGTCTAATAAATCAAACAGTGAACTATTGAGCATGAAAACCAAACTATCCTTGCTGCTGTCTAAACACAAAAGAAACTATACTGAAAGAAATCCAAAATTTGCAACAAAGTAAATCTAAATCAAATTACATCAACTTATCTTCTGATCCCTCATCATTAGTCCAACTATGATTTTCGGAGGTAACCATAAACAACTTGAGTAACCTGATATCTAACTTGCAGAAAGTAAACTAATATCAAACTACACATTCATAATTCAATTCCTCACCATCAGTCCAGCTGTGGCTTTCGGAGGCAACTGAAGATTTTATGAGCAATTTAATATATCTAACTTGCAGAAAGGAAACTAATATCAAACTACACATCCATAATTCAATCCCTCACCATCAGTCCAGCTGTGGCTTTCGGAGGCAACTGAAGATGTTATGAGCAATTTAATATATCTAAATCTAACTACTGAAGCAAATGAGCAAAACTGAAATGAACAAAGCAGTACTGAAATTAAACAGAAACTAAGAAAAGCAAATTAGCAGCAGAACAATATTAATTCCATGTCATTAGTTAAAAAGTTATGCAAATGCACGGGCTGCCTATTTATAACCTGAAACAAGAACACTGATCAGTGATTAATAACATAAAACATGAAAGACAGAAGTAAAATGGAAAGCATGAAAGATTATAAACAGAAATGAAGCATATATACCATGAAAGATGCAATGTATAAACATGTGAATGGATTATGGCACAATGAGCTTTAAAGAAATAAAATAAGAACTATAAAATAATGCACAGAACCTTGGCGAGTGTAGGGGCCCTCTACACCAGCCTTAGCAACAATCTTCAAGTACGAATTACGTTTGGAAACAGAGTCTTCTTATATTAAAATGCAGTCATAACAGAAAGGTGATATTACGGCATAGTGGCAACGTAATTA
Organism: Pinus albicaulis; assembly: GCA_034641835.2. Taxonomy (NCBI): domain Eukaryota; kingdom Viridiplantae; phylum Streptophyta; class Pinopsida; order Pinales; family Pinaceae; genus Pinus; species Pinus albicaulis. The sequence continues at coordinate 129,753 of JAXQQM020076084.1, forward strand.
CATTACAGAGCAGACTAATAAAAACTAACAGAGACTAATCTACTATGCGCATGCAAACGCGTTATTTATAACAAAGGAAATATAACTGATTCCCTAAAGTTTATGCTGATGGAGAACACGTAAACCATTACGTCCAAATATCTAGGATCATGGCCACGTTGGAGAGTAAATCTACGAGGAGTGGATGTTTGAATTCGGCTATGGGGCCATGTACAGATGTTGATTTGTCTTCCGCAATTCAGAAACGGCCATATAGATCTCCACGTGACACGAAACAGAGTCCTGTCATCGTGGAACTCTACGGTTGACTTCCATTTGACCACCTTTGACTGTAGCCTCCCTAGATGAATTTGCTCGAGCCAATAGGACACGATCCATGTCCACATCATTTCTGACTTGCCCACGTGGCTCGTTTCTCCTGAAGACACCTGTAACATAGAGTTTCACAAAATGGCTGCAGAAAGTTGTAGCAGCTGCGGAAAGTGGCAAGATTCCGCAGCTAAATGAGCAAAATCTAAATCAAACAGCAGACAAAAAAATATAATTAAAAACCATGTTAGATGCTCTTTTGCAATTAATATACAATGATATTGACAATTTGGAAGGTTCAGGTGGATGAAAAAGGTCTAGAAAGATGTATGGAAAAGATGCAGATTTGAGACTCAACATACCCCCACTGTGAAGGTATTGCATGTCCTCATGCAACCAAAATTTTGATAATACTTATTCAGTTCATATGCCTTGACACTTCAGCCAGTACATCCAATCCTCTCCTCTTCTTCCTTGGTGCTACCAACATCCTTGGCTTCTTCATTAAGCATCTAAATTTGATATTAACCAGTGGTCTGTTTAACTTCTAGCATTTCCTTTTCAATTTCTTGTTCTTCTTCTGCCATATTCCCAAATGTAGCATGGTATTATCATGAATGATTTTGTCCAATTTACTTTGTTCCTTCAATGTCTCATTTTCATTTTTTATGTGTCTATTTAAAAGCTCTAGCTCAAAGACTTCCTGTTTCAGTGATTGGACTAAATCATCTTGTAATGTGTGAGGCTGAATGGACGAAGTACTGGGACCTGTAGCTGCTTTTTCCAAAGATTCTATATAATCATATACTTCTTGCTGCTTGGGGTCTATTTCAGGTGTCATTTTTATTGGGCTGTCCCCAAAATGCCGTGAAGGAGAGTTTTCCTCAAAATCTGGCTGAGAAGGGCTCACATCAACATCTAGCTGTGAATGGGATGGACTTTGTTCAATGTCTGACTAAGAATGAAATGAACCAGGTTCACTAACTGACTGAGAGTGAGATGGACTATGGTCAGCTGGGGATTGTTCAGATGTTTCTTCTCCCAAATCGATGAAATGAGGTCCTTTTATTTGCGTTTTCCTCAATTTCCCCTTAAGTCTGGAACTTCTTCTCACACGCTGTGGTCCACTGTCTTTTTGCTTTTGTTTTCCTTTCTCTTTCTTCTTGGCTATAGATAATTGTTTTTGAAGATGAACCAATCTTTCAGATAGCACTTGATGATCTTCTTCTTCAGAAGAAGGGGTTTGATGTATAGCCTCAATACTTTTTCTCTCTTTTGATGTTATTGGATTTTTACCCTTGGTTTCTCTCTTCTTCCTCTTTGACAGTCTCTCTTCCCTATCAGTTCTTTCAATTGTAGTAGTAGGAGTATTTTGAATTTCATCATTTGTTCTTTTTCTCCTACTCCTTCTTGATGTGTTACCTTCAGGAATTTCTTGAGTAGGAGTACTTTGAGTTTCATCATTTATTCTTTTTCTCCTACTCCTTCTTGATGTGCTACCTTCAGGAATTTCCTGAGGTTCCTCAAATAAATTTCTAATCAAAAATTGTTCCCATGTGTCTTTCTTCTCCTTTAACTCTTTTTCAATCAAAATTTTTACAAGACCGTGGTGATATAGATGTGGTTCTACATCTCCTAAATGTTTCTGAAGAGTCACAGACATTTTCTTCAAACTATTTAATAGAAAATATGGGAGATTGAGAGTTTGATTATCTAGAAAATTCATCAGCAATCTGGTATGGTACATATACATGGACCCAAAACGGCCTTCACAGGTAATGAATTTTTGAACAACTAACAGCAAAGTAGCCCATTCCTCTTTCAATGCATGAACAGGAATTCCTCTTTTAAAAATAGTTATGTCCATACCTTGGTTTCGTAAGATTATTCTCCAGGCTTCATCACTAATGCTTTTATTCTTAAACCAACGCTCACCCTCTTGAAGAAGTTCTGTGGCAGATGCTATAGATGCCTCGTTCACCGCAAACTTAAGGTCTCCAATCTCTACTTCCAAGCCATTGAACGACCTTGCAAATGATTTTGTCACTTCTTTATGATAACCTCTGAACTTTTGGATAAACCGCAGCCACTTTGCTTTCTTCAATATATCCCTTACTTGCGGATATCCCTCCATGAACTTAGGTCCTTCCGGTTCTGCTCTTAGCAATTTACCCATTCTTCTTTCTGCTCTTCACAAATTTGCCTGCGTGAGGGTTTAATGGAAATAGAACGGCTGAATGCACGGAGATGAGCACAATGACTGTAGGTAGATATCAAAGAGTGGATATACAGGCTGTAGCGTAATAGAGAACGAAATGGAGTGAGACAGAACAGAGAGGGGTTTCGTGAGCACGGCAAAGATACGGCTGTGAGATTAACAGAACAATAGGAGGAGTATAACACATCCGACAATGTTTTGAAATTTGGTGGCTGCAAAATAAATGTGAGCACGTTTAAACAACGGCTATGGATTTATGCGGTTGTAAGAGTCCATGGTCAAATCAACTATGTCTCATTATCACCGGTGGAATATCAGAGTATGAGTGAAGATCGGGGGTTTAATTATGAAACCGTTTGAGAATGAATGCGAGAGGATCATATGGAGATCGTGAAAGGGTTACGGAATTTGTCAATATAATCATTGCACATAATGGATGGAGCTTATGGTTTAGAACTATATAAAAATGTGTTTTCAATGCTATTTGAAATGAATTTTACTCATACCTTGGAATCTTTTCCTTTTTCCTTAGTCTTCAATTAGTTGCTCTTCATTGGTATCTTGAATGCTCCATGCCTTTATTTTTGGTCCTCTCACCTGCATTTAATTTCATGATTATGGAAATAACATCTGGCTATACATTCTCTTGAAAATAGAGTTGTAGCTGCGGAATCTGCTTCTGACTGCGGAAACTGGTGTCAGCTGCGGAAACAGATGTCAGCTGCGGAAACTGACACAGCTATTATTTGGATGAATGAACATGAACGGGTGACAAATGACCAGATGAAAATGGTCATGAAAAATAATTTTATTGATGAAATGGAATAAAATGAAGTGAAATGGAATGAAGTGGAGTGAAAATGAAGTGGGATGAAGTGGAATGGAATGGAGTGGATGGTCACAAAACTTGTAAAATGAAAGAGAGATTTTTTTTGGAAAATATAGAGTGTCAGGTGTTCCTGATTTTCACCCTATATTTTCTGTATAAGACTGAATGGAGTGAGACAGAACAGAGTGGGGTTTCGTAAACACGGCAGAGACACGACAAAGAGATTAACAAAGTATAACACATTCGGCAGCATTTTGAATTTTGGTGGCTGCTCAATAAATGTGAACACGTTTCAATCAACAGTTATGAGTTATGCGGCTGTAAGAGTCCTTGGTCAAATCAAATACGTCTCATTGTCACCGGTGGAATATTGGATCATGAGTGAAAATCGGGGGTTTAATGATGAAACTGTTTGATAATGAATGCGAGAGGATAATATGGAGATTGTGAAAGGTTACAAAATTGTCAATATAATCATTGCACGTAATGGATAGAGCTCATGGTTCAGAACTATATAAAAATGTGTTTTTCAATGCTATTTGAAATAAATTTTATTCATACCTTTGGAATCTTTTCCTTTTCCCTTGGTCTTCAACTAATTGATCTCCATTGGTGTCTTGGATGCTCCATGTCTTCATTTTTGATCCTCTCACCTGCATTTTATTTCATAATTATGGAAATAACATCTGACTGTACATTCTTTTTGAAAACAGAGTAGTAGCTGCGTAATCTACTTCTGGCTGCGGAAACTGGAGTCAGCTGCGGAAACAGATGTCAGCTGCGGAAACTGACACAGCTATTACTTGGATGAATGGAAAAGAACAAATGACAAATGACCAGATGGAAATGGTCATGAAAAAGATTTTTATTGATGGAATGGAATGAAATGGTTAAAATGAAGTGGAATGGAGTAAAATGAAATGAAATGAAATGGAATGAAGTGGAATGAAATGGAGTGGGTGGTGACAAAACTTGTGAAATGAAAGAGAGAGATTTTTTTGGAAAATATAGAGTGTCAGGTGTTCCTGATTTTCACCCTATATTTTCTGTATAAGACTGCCAATCAATGATTGGTTTTCAGGCTTATACCATTTTATTTTTTTTTCAACTGAAAAGAACAAAAGCTAGGCTGGTGGAGAAGAAGAATTCTTCTGTACCAGCCTGATTGCAGAACTTTCTTGAAACAATTTGACAAAATCATCTTTTGAGAGTGGCTTATGATAAATTTTCAATCTATGGCCATTCACAATAAGAGGAGTTTGAAACTCATCAATGGTCTTGATTCTTACCGCTCCATTGCTAAATATCTTGTCAATTTCATATGGCCCAAGCCAATGAGTCTGAAATTTTCCTTGAAAATCTTTAAACTTGGAATCAAATAACAATGCCCAATCTCCTTCTTGAAACTTCTTCTCTTTGATGTATTTTTCATGCCATTTAGCTCTTTGATATTGAACTAGATCGGTTCTTAGAATTGCTTCTTGTCTGATCTCATCTAGCTCATTTAACTGCTCCATTCTATGCTTTTGGGCTTCTGATAAGTCCATCCCCAACTGAACTGCTATCTTGAAGGTCTTGACTTGGAACTCAATGGGGAGCAAGACTTCTTTCCCATAAACAAGTTCATAGGGAGAATGTCCTGTTGTATTCCTCCATTTAGTTCTGTAGGCCCACAAGGCTTCTGGAAGCCTTTCTGCCCAATCTCTTCTATGTAGATGAACAGTTTTGGTGATGATACTTTCAAGAAATTTGTTTGTGGACTCCACTTGACCATTTTCTTGTGGATGGTAAGGAGTAGATCTTCTGTGCTTGATTTTGTATTCTTCCATCAACTTCTCCACCAAATTTGATGTGAATTGGCTCCCATGATCTGTCACAATTTCTCTTGGAACACCAAAGCGAGTAAAAATATCCTCATAAAGAAAATGAACAACTGAATTTTCAGTAGCAGATACTAATGCTTTGGCTTCTACCCATTTAGTAACATAATCAGTACAAACCAATATATACTTCTTTTGCTTGAATGGTGGATTAATAGGTCC